>JAGKTI010042857.1:0-10049 GCA_018397915.1 Birgus latro
TATGTATGTATGTATGTATGTATAATTATATACATCATCAGTAGCAGCAGCAATAGCATTCACTGTAAAGTCCACTGCGGAGCAAAAGACTCCCCTCAGCCTTCACGAATTCCTTGACTAATCCTATCTCTGCCAGGCTTTGCCTCCAGACTTCTCAGTCTCATCACTCCACCTCCTGTCTGACCTTTTTCTGCTACGTTTGCAATATTATCCCTTGGAGTCCAGTTATTCAGCTTCTTCCTCCATCGGTTATTCCCTATTCTTGCTACATGACCTACCCAGCTCTATTTCTGTTCTTTAATAACTTCTATAATGTCGTTGATTAAATTCTGCCCTCTTATCCAAGATAATCATTAACGGTCTCTCAAAGATATTCCCATCACTGATTTTTCCTTTGTTTTTTGAGAATGAATTAGTTTTTTTCCACTGATTCTGTTTCCAGGTATCCTTTTCATGATGTCCCTATGTTTACAGAAAGCTTTCCATCCAACTGTAATGTGTCTTTTGATTTCCTTTTCATAGCTTTTCGTTGGTTTTACTATTTGTTCCAAGTAACTGTACTTTTCAACCTTTTCAAGAATTTCTTCATTTATTCTGATGATATGTTGTGGTGTATTTGGATTAAACTTTAATTTTTCTCCGTTTCATCTTTTCTTTGAGACTTTCTATGTAGGTCATTTAACATTTCTTCCATTGTCTTTGTTGTTAATGAGATTAGGACAATGACACAGGAAATTTTAAATGGTTTATATTTTTTCTATGTTTACTCCTTTGTTCTCCCAGTCTAGCTTTTTGAAACTGCTTTTAAGTCATGCTGTACATAATTTTGGTGAATTTCTGTTTGCCTGACGCACACCTTTCTCATTCTTATTTTGTTTTTCTGAGTCTTTATGCAACTTAATTGTACCAGTTACTTCTTTTTATATGTTTTCGAGCTTTCTTACAATGTTCTACTACTCTTTGTTCTCTCAGTGAATTTATAATTGCTATATACTGCACTGAGTCGAAAGCCTTTTCGTAATTAACAAAAGCTAAACACAAGGATGGGTTATATTTCATAGATTCCCCAGGCAGCTGATTCACTGTGTGCAGTGAATCCTGCCTGCTCACGAGGCTGGTTTTCTTCCGGATTTGTTGTTATTCTATTCGTAAGGACTTTAGTGGAGAGTTTCCATATATTTGATAATAAGCTAATAGGTCGATATTTACTAAGATCTTTTGAGTCGCCTTTCTTGTAAAGCAAAATAGCTATTGCATTACATCATGTTTTAGGAATTGTCTTTTTTATGCACTGGCTAAGTAAGTGGGCATCCGACAGCAAATCTGCAAATATTCCACCTTCTGATTCCTTTAGTCTTTTCGTACTTTTAAAGAGAAAAATATACTTCATCTGGTGTTACCTCTGGTACTTACTGAAAAGTTAGCTGTTGGTACTATTGTCTTCAACTCTTTTCATCGTCTTTTAGTTGCACTTGATGATTTCACCATGTTTGTCTCTAATGGTATATTTTGTTGTTTTCCCGGTGCCATTTTGCTTAGTACCTGATTCAGACTTTTTCCTTTTTTTTACGGTTTCTTTGATATGATACATTTTCTTTTTCGTTTTTCTTCTCTCGGTCTCTTGTTGATAAGCTTATTTAACACTGCTGTTCAATAAATGACCATCAAAAATGTGTTGCTGACGTCTTTATCCTCCGCTTATAATCCTTCCTGTTCTATTATGGATTTTCCTCGTTACTCAATCGCTACACTAAATCTACTAATTTAGTTTAGAAAAGACACTTCTAACTAGCGATGTTAGGTATAGCCTATAATAACTCTGCTTCTGCTAGAGTTTGATCTAATGCTAAATACTTTCGTCCAGTGAGAGTAAAAATAAATATAAAATCGACAATATGTCATCAGATTGTAGGACTTAATAATACAGCTCTACGCATTTTCACTCTGTTGATCCGCTTCCATCCCTTTTTGTTATTGCATCGCACGGTGGCGAAATTCACCTAAGTAATGACTGGCTTATCATAGTTCACTTCCTTCTCAGCCTGTACTATTTTGTCCGTTTAGTTAAAAAAAAAAAATCAGCAAACATATTATTTTGACGAAGGCAGTTACTACTTTTCTTTTAACCCATTGGTAAGAGAAAGTAAGATCCATTTCTATAATTTGACTTTAGGTGATATTTTCATGAAATGTCTAAGAAGGCCGTGTGGACTGAGTGTTTATTTTTTAGGTACACTATACAGTATCTCTTCATAAAAAGTATTTGCACTCCAGGCACCAAAGAATAGAAACATAATGCCCGTCTGTTTTCTTTACCGGCCTATGCTTACATATAGGTTTGAAAAAGAACTGGTCATTGCACCTTTTCCCTTTATTCATATATGTGTGAAATGTGAAATATTTTTTCAGCAAACATTCCGTTGACTTTCAAGCAGCTTCTGTTGAAAAATCTTGTATCACTGTTACTTCACGTACGAAAGTGGATGTCACCTCGCTCTTCTTCCTGTCCATTGTCCCTTTCTTCTTTTCTTCTCTGACATTCCCTTCCTTCCTTCTCTGACACTCCCTTCCTTCCTTCCTTCTTACCAACCCGGGGGATCAGGGAGTGCTGGCTGGCAGACAAAGTGTTTGTTAGGGCCGTGGTGTTCACAGGTGTCGAAGCAGCACCTCTCTCCTTTACCACAGTCACCATTCGATTTGCACACTTTCGGCAGAACGCCGCCACGCAAGTCACAGGGGCGCGGCGATATTTCGGGACAGTAGCCATACACGTCTTCTGGTCGGGGTTGAGTCGAGACTGTGGGGAATGAGGGTGGTTAAAATGCGACGTGAGGGTCATGGCAAGGGAAGAATTGATGGCTGGGAAGGGGATAGATGGTAGGGGAAAGTGTGTGGAGTCTGGGATGTGTTGTAGATAGTGAGAAGGTAGATGCGTGAAGGAGATGGGGAATTCAATTTTCGTAGTGATGGAGGGTGCGAACTGAATGTGCTGTAAAGCGTGAATGATGTGAGGAATTAACTGCAGTGTAGGGATGGTGGTAAGGGTTAGGATATGTTGTGGAGCATGTGTCTGGCTGTAAGAAATGGAGATGAGTACAGTAGAGTGTTTGGTGAAACAAGAAAGGAATAATTTGAATCGGGAGAGATGGGATTTTGGGGTGAGTGAAGAGTGGAAAACATTATGGATCATAAAGTAGGAGTGATGGAGGGAAGATAATAAAATGGAAAGTGAGGAAAAGGAGACGAGGAAAGAGGAAGAAACAGCAGTGGAAAAAAAAAAAATACAATGATATGAACAAAATTAAAGCATTGTGGAACACGACGATATTGAACTGTTTAATTAAGTAATAAAATTATTTTAATTGCCTGCTACAAGTATACGTAAAGATATACTTACACGATCATCCAGAAAGTAAAACAAGGACTGATTTTGTTTAAAGGAGAGGGCAAAACTAAAGTAGTGCACACTTTCAGTAAAGAATTATTGTGTGTGTGTGTGTGTGTGTGTGTGTGTGTTTAATGATGGTGTTGTTATGTCTGTAAATCTTAAATTATTTTATTTACTCCCTCGCATTTTGTATTCCACTTTTTTCTAAAGGTTATTAGCACGTTAAAATTAGAAAAGATTTCTTTTTAACAGTTTCTCATGCCATATACAGTATATCTGTATCTGCTTGCCTTAGTGGAAAATTGCATGTGCTTGTCTAAACTGGCTACCAAACCTTAAAAACTGTTTAAATTGTGCGTGCATGCCGATGCGCTTACAGTATGATAGAGTTAATATTCAAACCATGCAGGGCTATAGAATTTTATGGGTCTATACAATTTTGAAAGTTGCAAATTACCTTCATTTCTTATCTTCAGCAATCCCCGTCAAGATTATATATATCAGGAAAAGTCGCGTGAATTGTCTTGCTATACGAGTTACTCTGCAATTAGCCATCTATATCAACTCCTGCATTAATGTCTGCTCGCTCAAAATACTTATGCTCGTTCAGTGATATGTTTTACTGTGTCTATATAGTCAGTCATATTTATATTGGTTATTGATGGTGATAGCACTGTAAATTCAATATTTTTTGTCAGTTGCTGTCAACAGTTCATCTTGTCATGGTTATGTTCCCACGGGTTTTCATATTGCTGTCTCGGATAGCCTACATGATAAATTTAGTGCAAGTACGGTACTGTATTTGGTGTGGAGTAGATTTTACTGATGTAAATTTGACGGATGACCCATTAGTAGTTACAACAGTAACCTTCCTCACCTGCACCATTAATCACGTTGGAACGGACAAGAGACTGGGAGCCGATGCCAGCAGAACCTCCGTGAACAGAATCGTGGACCCCCAAACCACCTGTCCCTGAAGTCGTGGCTGATGCGTGGACTCCTGAGCTGACGGTTCCTGAAGCAGTACCATGACCAGCACCAGTTGAACTGAACGCGGCAGAACCAGTAGCAGAACCAGCTGAACCGAACCCGGCAGGACCAGTACCAGAACCAGCTGAACCAATCCCAGCAGCTAAACCGTGGTGAATGCTCCCAACACCTGAGGCTGTACCACCACCTGCACCGAACCCAGTGACTGAACCATGGCCTGCAGAGCCACCAGCAGATGAACCAGTAGCCCCAAAAGCGGTGCCAGGTAAGCCAGCAGCACCAGCAGAACCAAAGGTGCCCGTAGAAGTGCCAGAGCCGTGACCTCCAACAGCACTGGTGGTAACCTTGGTGAACTTACTGGTGAGGGTGGTTCCTTGTGTCCCAGGGCCAGATCCAGTGTGACCTGAACCGATCCCAGTGTGAGTTAAACCGGCCCCAGTGTGAGTTGAACCAGTCCCACTGTGAGTTAAACTGGTCCCAGTTCCAGCTCCAACTTGGCCAGTCCCAAAACTACCGGAGGTACCAAGTTGAGTAGGACCATGGCCAACTGAACCTCCACTTCCAGAAACACGAGTGCTTGAGGAGTAGGAGTAAGACCCAGTTGCAGACCCATCGACTCCAGTTCCAGAAGCACCAGTTCCAGTTCCCGTTGCACCAAGTCCAATTCCAGACACACCAGCTCCGGTTCTCAATGCACCAAGTCCAGTTTCAGACACACCAACTCCAGTACCAAATCCACCTACACCAGTCCCTGAACCACTCACTCCGATTCCAGATGCACTAGCTCCAGTCCCAGTCCCACCAGCTCCGGTTCCAGATACACTAACTCCTGTTCCAAGTCCAGTGGCTGAATGTTTAGTTCCAGGAGACAAAGTAGCTCCAGTCTTACGAGTACTGGATGTGTGAATAGATGAGGTGAAAGTACTAGTTCCATGGCCAGTGGGAGAAGGTCTGGCTTCAGAACCAGCACCAGCTCCAGACACACCAGCTCCGATTCCAGATGTACTAGATCCAATTCCAGACACACCGGCTCCAGTTCCAGACAAATCTGCTCCTACTCCAGACCCAGCAAATGCAGTTCCGGGCCCATCGATTCCTGTTCCGGGCCCATCGATTCCAGTTCCGGGCCCATCGATTCCAGTTCCTGTGACTGAATGCTTTGTTCCATGGGCTCCAGCAGAGAACGCTCCCCCAGTTCTATGAGTACTGGAGCTATGAACAGACGAGGAGACAGTACCAGTTCCATGCCCAGTGGTAGTGGTAGAAGGTTTGGTTCTGGCTCCAGAACCACTACCAGCTCCTTGACCAGCCTTAATGACGGTAAAGGCGCCAGTGATATGGGGTGAGGTGGAAGGCTTGTACTGACCACTGTGGGGTCCAGTGGGATCCTTGTACTGGCCATCATCACCTGGAGGTCTGTATTGACCATCATCACCTGGAGGTCTGTATTGACCATCATCAGACGCACTGTAAACACTGTGCTGACCGACACCACCCACACCACTTCTGTACTCGCCGTCATCACCAGGAGGCCTATATTGCCCATCATCACCAGGAGGCCTATACTGCCCATCATCACCAGGAGGTCTGTACTGACCATCATCACCATGACTCCCTGTTCCAGAGCTCGTGATGGTACCAGAGTGGAATGAGCTGACATGGGAGGGACCCACACTGCTGTGCTGTCTGCAACATCGAAAGGAAATACATACAAAGATAAGATTACAGCAACATTATAATGATACATACTCGTATTTAAGAGATGGTATACGCATTGCAAGACAAGGAATAACTGACATAGTTCTGAGTTAAATGCCTACTTTTTGTTGTCATTTGTTTTATAGAAGGATTGTAATTGAGTGGAAGAAAGTGTCTATGGGATATTGATACAAAAAAGCCATTTTAAAATTTTTGCATTGCCTGTCAAGGTCCCTGTCATAATATGAAGAAAGAGGCAGTCAGAAATTGAGCAGTTATGTAGTGTTTTCTATTCATCATTATCCATGAAAATTAATAAATTTCTCTCGAACAGTAACTGTGAAATAAATCCAAAGATGAATAAAGAAGCGTGGACAAGATGTTTATTTTAATCTATTTGCCTTTCAAAGCTTACCCTGCAGTGCCGCTTCTGAGTCCAGCACTGGCGCCGTGAGTTGTGCTGGAGGACACGAAGCTTCCACCGCCGGTCAGTGTGGTTCCAGTGCCGCCTGTTCCCCCGCTGGACTGGAAGGACGCCCCTGATACTGCAGCACCAGGACTCTTGGGGGGCGCACCAAATCTGGACAGTGATAAATATTACGTCTCTCTTCTTTTCCTATAAGGTGTTGGAATGCTAGGGGACCATAACCCAAAGAATCACTCAAGCTCTGACTCAGCATACAACCTGTTACACTCTGCTGTATTACATCGTGTTGGAATGTAAACGAAAGTACAGTGTCACTGGTTGCTCATGTGGTCAGTTGATGGGCAGAGACACACGAATACGATTAAGCCCTTCTGTATTAATCTAATCATCAGGCAAATTAAGACATCTTTGGACTAAACGTGTATGGTAAGATCGTCAAATAACTTAACAGCTCTAACGTGACCAAAGACTTTCTTCTATGATGACAGCAAGACAGTGCAGCTCTGGGCCATGTGGCGTAAAGTAGGCTAAGGCTGTTTATAATCACATTTTACAAAGATATGTTAAGTTTCGTCCAAAGGGCTCAGTAAAGGTTCCAGTGAAGCTTAATCAAAGGGTCCGATTTTCAGTCAGATATTGCGCGAGGATTAATTTACTTCTTAGCCAATTTTCAGTCATGGATATGCAAAAATGAGTGTATCGGATATTAAAATATTTGTTATTTCCTAAACTTTTATTGATACTCAAACTAATATAAGGCTATGACTATTGACCCTTCAAGGTTCCCAGTGTGTAGATATACTAAATTCTCTGGGATTAAAACTGTGAATGTCATGTTTCCCTAAGTAGTACAGTTTTGTGGAAAACCATAGAATTATTGTCATTTTGTTGGACTATAATTTAGCATATAGAGCAAAAGATAGCATTTCTTGTACAGAAATTATATTCGGACTCAAAAAATCCTTTAAAAGCATTATTTTGGCTTTCACATACAAGCCAAATGAGCTGATCTCTGTAAGAAAACAGCGATATTCAGTATAAGGCTTGTGTAATAATATTGTTGCATGATCCAGTGTGCATCTGAGTTCATCATTTCCTTCTGAATGGTGTTTTGTCATTTATTGCTATTGTTTGGTTCCCTTAGGAAAAGATCTCCTGCAACAGTGAAAGTATTGACTGGAACATAAAAGAAATAAGTCATTTTGAAGTCATGGTGAATGGATTCGTTAAACAATGTCTTGCAGGTATTATTTTTGTGGGGATCTATGAGTCGCAACTTGTTCCAGGAGAAGCACTGTTTGTTGCATAATGATGACTGATAATTGAAGTATACCATTATCTTTAATGGCAAGTTGCAATAGCCAAGACATATTACCCTTCGCAGACCCTGGGGGGCTCGAGACATTGGAGGACCTTAGGCTAGGCTATTATAATACCGGCCATATAAGCTGTATGGGACCACCCTACGTTTCTGGCAGTATTTAGATGACAGAACTAGATGCAACCCCATTGCTAATTTTAAAACACTAGTGTATCCACCAGCATCCATTCTGCGGGATATTGTGTCACACTGAACCTTAAAAGTCAACATGTTGGGTCCGTAGGCCTATTATATGTGTCAAACTGCTTCCACAGGTTGTGATACAAGTTGATGCTGATGGGAGGCAAGGACCTAAAACTTGGCCCATCCTGAGGTATGGAGGCTACAAGTTGTGTTGCACGTGGGGAGTCGGGGTAAAGAGAGGTGGCAGAACCCCCAAACCTTAAAAATCTAAAAAATCTATAGGCTTCCTCTTCACCGTGAACATATTACGTAAATAAAGCAGGACTATTAATGGTGGCATGGTTACTGAGACATGGCATCAATAAGGCAAACAAGGTGAAATATGTGGTTGGGTGAAGGAGAGAGAGATTAGAATCATTGATTATCAAATGGATCCACCTTTACCATAAGCACAATGAGTGTGTAACGCTGTATGCTGAAAGATGGCCCACTCATTGAGGTAGACTTCCGCAAAAGACAGTGTGCTAGGGAGTTAGGGGGAAAAAAGATTTTTGAAAATTATTCGGCTTGGAATTTATCGTAGGCCCCATTGATACACATATGATGTGGTAGAGGCAGAAGTGGTCAAGTTACTGAGACGCAGCATCCACTGACTGTGCTGCATGGGTGACTTGTGAGGAGGGAGAATGCTGGGATTGTTCAGACACAAGAATTTTGATGCATGGAACTGTTAGATACTGTCTCGGGACAATGGAGTGTTAATAATGGTGGACTCACCTGCAATATGTTCATCTATGACGGAAAATTTGAGGGTTTGGGCCATTTTTTTAAAGCTTTTACCATAAATGTACTGTGTCATGTGTGTAAGATTGCTGTTGTTTTTGTTGTTGTAATTGCAACCTCAGGCTCAACTGGATGTAAGCTCACTGGACTGGAGGATGCTGGCCATCCAACAAGCCGCTCCAAGGGACCTTTTGTTGAGGTTATTTTGAAGGTCTGTCTGTGTTATGATAGGGAGGTGCATGAGGTGAGTCAGTGTTGTGTTGTAGGCACATTGCATTGCAGTATGGGCACTGTGGTTTGTTTGTGAACTGCATTTTGGGTTGGAACTGTAGCAAGGTAGGGTGGTGACTACATAGCAGTCTGAATATGTTCACTCGTGTCTGTCTGAGTAAGTTAGTTTCCATATAATTAACATCTGGAACTGGTTGTTGATGGCTGCTGCTTGAATGGAAGTTTTGATGGCTTTAGTGACTATATGTTTATGTACGTTCTTGTGAACTGTAGTGATGGAAAGAGGATGGGAATGTTGTTGAGAAACTGTGTGTAGTGATGGCCTTTGTTCGTTTCTTGATTCATTGTGAAGTGGTTGATGCAACATAGAATTACACCGGTGGATGCCTTTTACAGTGAGATGAGGAGAGTGGTGGTTGAACAGGGAGCTGTAGATAGAGGCGTTAACGAACAGTATAGAGCCCTTAAGAACAACCTCTTGAGAGTTACCGATGCAAATTGCGGTTGGACAAGAGGCCCACCGAGACATAAAGTAACTTGGTGGTGGGATGCAGTTAAGGAGAAAAGAAGGCTTTTCCGGGAATGGAAGAAGGACGGTAACAGGGAGGAGTACTTGGCTGCCAAGCGCAGGGCTAGAAGAGAGGTATACAGGGCGAAGTCTGAGTCACAGAGACTTTTACTTGATAATCTAAATCATGGAGAAAAGAAAAATATGATTTTTAGGGTGGCAAATCAGGTGAAGAGAGATAATCGGGACATTGTAGGTGACCAGTGTGTGAAGAATGATGAAGGAAGGGTAGTGGTGAACAGTGAGGATATTAAAGATGCATGGAGAGAGCATTATAGGCGGTTGTTGAATGAGGAGTTTGATTGGGATAGGGAAGGTTTGGAGACAGCAGATCCAGTGTTTGGCCCTTGGCCTTTGATTGACGCTGCTACTGTGAGTGAGGCAATAGGCAGGATGCGGGTGGGGAAGGCGGCAGGTGTGTCTGGGTTGACTGCCGAAATGTTGAAGGCCTCAGGAGATA
>JAGKTI010042858.1:0-10049 GCA_018397915.1 Birgus latro
TTTTCAGCAACAGAAGGACCTTACCAATTGTATTCCTATTCTGGTGCATTTTCTGTATTAATTCTTTATCAAACAAATGTGGCATTTCCATATTTTGAAATAAGTGTTTCACAGGCTACTTGTTATTTTTCCTGGATTACCACAGCTATTGGGCATTTTTATAAACCTACCTCTGAAAGCTATAAATGAAGATTTAGAATGCATAAATATTCCACTGATGTCTACCAGTAGGTGGCCATGTTTAATGTTCCTAATGCCCATTTTTTAATTGGAAAGCTGGCTGTCAAATGTCAGTCAGGTTTGGTTGGATTAGGTTGTTAGGTTAGTTTAGGTTTGATTAAGTTTCCCATGGCCTTGACACTGGATATGCTGACGTGCCCAGTTGGAGTGGTGATTAATAAACAACATGGCCAGTCAGAGATCGTTAATAAACACTGCTGTGGGTGACCTGGCCGCCTCTTTAAGTACACACACACATAAAAAGGTATACAGTATATTGTTGCTTTCCAGTTACTTCTCACAGTCACAATTCAACAATTAACTGTGTTGCATATATACCAAAATTACTTACCTTGAGATAACAAGTTTGTTACAGTATACATACAGACAGTAGGTGGAACCACTGAACCTGTTTGGTAAAGAATTACCCAGTATTTTTTTGTTTTCATGATAGTGAGCAATTGTTTCCTGTTGACTTTATTCTCCCTATTATCATCATGTTCCGTGTACTGTACCTCACTGCATTTGTTTTTCTCAGGTATAAAGGAAGAGACATTCAGACATACTCAGATTACCCAAATTCATTTAAATTTTCTGCCTGATTTTTATTTTTTCTTTTGTTTTTTTTACAAATTTTGTGGGCATAAATGATGTTTACTGTTGACTTTTTTTATATTCATCTTGTTTTCTTGTTATTATCCATGTCCATTACACTTTACTGACTGTTATTTAGTTCATTGACGTATGGCAGACTTACTATACTTACTCAAATCTTGGTAGTGCTAGAAATTTAGGCTTGGCTACTATTAGGTTAGGTAAATTGCTAGGTTTGGTTAAGCTAGGTTAAAGTGTTTGGTTAGGTTAGGTTAAAGTGTAAGGATAGGAAGAGGTACTGAAAGGCAATTGGGGTGCCAACAGCAATAAATTTTGGTAGATTTGCACATGTTAGAGTAAACATCCACCATTACTGTATACAGTATTCAGAAAGCAAACAGAAGTTGATAAAGCGGAAGAACTTTTTTCTTTTTTTTTCGTTTTTGAAGGCTCCAACATGCTTGCATGTGTCGGCCTTGGTCACCTAATGGCGGCTCTCCACACTGCTCGATCTCTGGCAGCCTCTCTGTTCTGTCCCTTAACCCTTAAGTCACACTTAATGACCTTGTCCCATGTCTTTCTCGGTCTACCCCTCCCAACCCCTCCCCCAGTATTAACACTTCTCACCCCCTGCACCCAATTATCATCCCCCATCCTCTCCACATGTCCAAACCACCTCAGCCTACCTCTCTTCATCGCAACACCAATACACTTCAGTCTCATCCTACCCCTCAACTCTTCCTTCATAAACCCAGCCCCCCCAGGCCTTGCACGCAGGGATGCACTGCACATCCACCTAATCATTGTCATTTCTGTACGTTTAAGCCTGCGAATATCCTCTTCCTTTACTGCCCAGGTCTCACTACCATACAGCATCACACTCCTAACACATGCTGCATACAAAGACCCCTTAGCACGTAAGGAGAGTCCTCTCAATGTCAGGAGAGGCAACAGCTCCCTGAACTTCTTCCAACCACTTCTCACTCTAGCAACCGAGCTAACTCCAGCCCCACCTCCGGCACATAACATGTCTCCCAAATAACAAAACTTCTCCACACACTCAAGAGACTCACCTGCAAGTTCAACCCTCTCACGCCTAACAATCTCCACCTGCTCTCCCCGACATGCTGCACACATGAAATCAGCATTATCTCTCAGTCTACCTCTAATACCACTACATCTCTTGTGCACCCACTCATCACAAACACTACACAAGATGGAATTACTTCCCACACCCATGTGGCAAACTGCACATGGCCACTCTCCCTCTCCTCTTATTGTACCGCCATCAACCCTAGATATCATCACTTTTGTTTTATCTGCATTTACCCTTAAGCCCTTGTACCCCATACCATCTCTCCACTTCTTAAATTTTTCCTCAGCCTCCCCTTCATTTCCGCAGTCAATACCAAATCATCAGCATACAACATCTCCCATGGGAGTCCATCTCTGAAGTCACGTGAGAGGGCTTCAAGCACCATGATAAACAACAAGAGACTCAAAACTGACCCCTGATGCACACCAACATTCATGGGAAACTCATCACTCAAAACTCCATTCACTCTTACCTGGGTGCGAGCACCCACGTACATGGCCATAACCACCCTAACCAGCCACTCTTCCAATCCCAGCTTTCTCATTGCCCACTTCATGACCTCTCTAGGGACTCTGTCAAAGGCCTTTTCCAGATCAACAAAAACAAAATACAATTCCCTTTTCTTACCAATATATTTTTCCTGAAGCTGTCGAACAATGAATATGGCATCAGTGGTCCCCCTGCCTGGCATAAACCTAAACTGCATCTCATCGATATTCACTCTTTCTCTAATCATACCTTCTAGATCTCTCTCCATTACTGAAACAATACCGTAGGCAAAGAAATTAAATGTGAAACCTTCATTTACCAACACCACTGTAAACAGAATAATATAGAAGACTGTTTTGAAGAAAAACTTATTTGTTAAAGTGCTTCAGCTGCATATGGTAAAATGTATGTTTACCCAGATTAGTTGGGTTATGCCAGTCAGGTTAGTTTAGTTAGACAAGGATAGTTCAGTTTGGGTTAGAAAATGGTAGAAGTAGTTGTTGTTTTTGTTTTTGTTGTTTAACTCCAGTCTGCCTGGCTGAGCAGGTGTGTCAACCACAGGTAGGCTGCTGTCTCTGTGGGGTAACCTCATAGGTCCCTTGCATCATTTATGTTGTGTCTGCATTTTAGTGTGGTATGTGCTGTGCAGAGCTCCATTATATGAGTTTTGTTGTGTGGGCCTTTTCCATAAAGCAGGGCACTGTCATCTGTGGCTTCACCCAGCCTGAATCTAAGCTGGTGACTTAGAAAGGCTGGAGGATGTCCTGATCAAAGCCAAGCTGTGTAGCTGCTCGATCCTTATGATAGGTGGATCTCAGTAGGGGGACTTGTAGTATGGTGTTCTGATCGAGGTGTACTGCCCTGGGCATGAAATGAGTATTTAGGCATTTTTTTTTATCGTTACTGTCGAAATGTTTGAAGTTGGGATATTGTTGAAGAGAGTGGTTATGTTTGTTTAGTGATTGTTTTATGTGCCTAGGTATTCTGTGAGGCTCTGTCATGTAATGAACAGAGGTGCAGTGTGTTTGGACAGGCTGCAACATAGATTTGTGTGTCTCTCATGCCAAGATTATCTAACAGGGAGGACTTTGGTGTCAAAGTGTAAGTAATCTGTAGAAGTGATGTTGGTGCAACCAGTGATGATGCACAAAGTGTTATTCTCTATGGTCTGCTACATGTTGTAGTGAGAATTAGACAGGATCAAGTCCTATGACAGGTATTCATAGGACGTCACAGATCTGATATATTCTTTGTAGAGTTTGGAGTCTTTCCTTTTATCATCCAGATTCTGTCTGTATATTTCTTCTGAGTGAGATGAGTGTGGGGGTGTACTGCATCTTGATGTTGTGTACATGGTACTTGAAGATGAGTCTAATGCCATATGTTACTCCAAAGATCTTAGTGGAGGGGGTCTGTGACACATGTACAGTGTTATGTGTAATGTAAAGGTAGTACCTGTGCTCATGACTGATGCTGGTAATAAAAGTACTGGTGAGTTTGGCTGGAGCTTTCATCAGCTTGTTGTCAAAGGAGTACAAAGGAAAGCAAACAGCAACAGACCTTATGGTCCTTTTGAGGCTGTTTATTTTATTGTGGACTATGACTACAAGATCTAACTCTACATGGTGAAGGAAAAGGATAGTAAAGCAAGAAGGCTTCCCTCGCCTCCAAACCCTCCAGTTAAAACTGGCAAGAAAAAGTGAGAAAAACCACCTTGCAGCATGGAAAAACTGACATGGAAATTTCATAGGAAAGACTGAAAAGGAAAAGCTACATTCTATAATACATTATCTATAAGCTACCAGTATGAATAACCTGAAAGAGAAAGTAATAAAGTGAAATGAATAATCAAATAAATAAACAATGCAACTCACTATGTACGGGTACGTTGAGTTAATGGGGCGTCTGCGGACACAGCGTGGAAATTGCACAGTGCACAGTGTCCTCGATGCACACTGCCTCACCCCACACTAACTCACTAACTCAGCACACACTGCCTCACCACACACTGCCTCACCACACACTGACTCACCACACACTGCCTAATCACACATGGCCACAACACACATTGTCCTACAACACACTTCCTCACTGAACACTTCCTCAGCACACACTGCCTCAACACACACTCTCTTGCCACACACTGCCTCAACACACACTCTTTTACCACACACTGCCTCAACACACACTTTCTTACCACACACTGCCTCAGCACACACTCTCTTACCACACACTGCCTCAGCACACATTGCCTTAACACTCACTGCCTCACCACACACTGCCTTATCACACACTGCCAAGTTACACACTGCCACACCACACACTGCCTCACCCTAGACATTCTCACCACACACTGCCTCAACACAGACTGCCACAACACACACTACCACACACGCTGTCTCAACACTCACTGCCTCAACACACTGTCTGATCACACACTCTCACACTGCATACAGCCTCAACACACACTGCCACAACATACATTGCCTCCACTGACTGCCTTGCCACACACTGCATACTGCCTCAACACACACACTGCCTCATTACCCACAGCCTCAGCACACACTGCCTTGCCACACGCTGCATACTGCCACAACACACACTGCCTCATTACCCACAGCCTCAGCACACACTGCCTTGCCACACGCTGCATACTGCCTCAACACACAGTGCCAAAGTACATACTGCCTCAACACACACTGCCTTAACACACACTACCTCAGTACACACTGCCTCAGCACACACTGCCTTGCCACACACTGCTACAGCTCAGACTGCCACACCACACACTGTCTAATGCACATTTGCTTACCACATGCTGCCTCAACACGCACTGCCACACAACAGTCCCACAACATACACTGCCATACCACACTGTCACATCACACACTTGCTCAGCTCACACTACCACACTACTCACTGCCTTACCACATACTGCCTCAACACACACTGGTTCACCAAACAGTGCCACACTACACACTGCCTCAGCATACAGTGCCATACCTCACACTGCCTCAACCCACATGGCCATACCAAACATTGCCTCAACACACACTGTCTCACCATGCACTGCCTTACCACACAGTGCCTCACTGTATGCTGCATCAGAGCACACTGCCTCAACAAACACTACCCAAACACACCTTACCTTATCACACACTCCCCACCACACTCTGCTTTACCACACCAACACAACACACACTGCCTTACCTCACTGCTACACCACACACTGCCTCAGCACACTGCCTTACCACACATTGCCTGAACACAGTCTGCCTCAACACCCACTACCTTGCCACGTACTGCCTCAACAGACATGCCTCAATACATACTGCCACACCACACGCTACGTCACCCACACTGCCTCACCATACACCATCTCAACACACACTGCCTCACTACACACCATCTTACCTCAGATTTTCTCACCACACACTGCCTCAACACACACAACCTAACCACACACTCCCTCAACACACACTGCCTCATCACACACTGTCTTACCACACACTGCCTCAAAATGCAGTGACTCATCACCTACTGCCACACACACCAGACACTGCCACAACACACACTGCCACACTACAATCTGCCACACCACACACTGCCTCAACACACTGCCACACCATACACTGACTCAGCACACACTGCCACACCACACATTGCCTAAATACTTTGCATTACCACATATTTCCTTACCTTATACTGCCTCATCACACTGTTTCATCACACACTGCATCAACACACACTCCTTACCAAACACTGCTTCAACACACACTGCCTCAGTATGCACTGCCTCACCACACACTGCCCACACTGCCATACCACACACTGCCTCATCAGACTGCCTTACCACACACTGCCTCAACACACACACTGCCATACCACACACTGCCTCATCACACTGCCTCATCACACTGCCATACCACACACACTGCCTCATCAGACTGCCTTACCACACACTGCCTCACCACACATTGCCTCAACACACACTGCCCCATCACATGCTGCCTCACCACACACTACCTTATCACACACTGCATCACCACACACTACCACACTACACTGCCTCAACACACAGTACCACACCACGCACTGTTTCAACACATAGTGCCTCAACACACACTGCCTCTCCACACACTGCCTCTCCACAAATGCTTCACCACATACTGGCCCATCACACCCTGCCTCAGTACATACTACCTCAACACACACTACCTCAACACACACTGCCATAACACACACTGCAACATGCACTGCCTCACCATACACTGCCACACAACATACTGCCACATCACATACACAGTGTGCCACTGCATACTGCCTCAGCACAGGCTGCCTTAAACACACTGCCTCATCAGACACTGTCTCAACACACACAGCTCGACACACATTGCTTTTCCCCACATTGTGTCGTCACACACTACCACACCAAACACTGCCTCACCACACACTGCCATACCACACACTCACCTATCACACTCTGCCTTACCACACACTCATACTACACACTGCTACAAAACACACTTTCTTACCACATACTGCCTCAACACACACTGCCTTGTCACATGCTGCTTAACCACACACTGCCTTACCACACACTTGTCTCACCACACACTACTACACCACGCACTTCCTCACCACACACGGCATCAATACACGCTGCCTTACCACACAGTACCTCTTCACACACTGCCTCAACACACACTACCTCAACACACACTGCATCATCACACACACCCTTATCACACACTGTTACAACACTCTTTGAAACACCACACACTGCCTCAACACACACACACACACACTCCCTCATCACACACTGCCACACTATGTGTTGAAATACCACACTTTGAAACACCACACACTGCCACACCACATACTGCCACATCACACACACTGCAAGACCACACACTGCCTCAGCACACACTACCACACCACACACTGCCGCAACATCCTGCCTCACCACACACTGCCACACTTCACATTGACACAGTACACATTGTCACACCACACACTGCCACACCACACTGCCTCACCACACACTGCCTCACAATGCAGCCTCACCACACACTGCCTCACAATGCAGCCTCACCACACACTGCCTCACAATGCTGCCTCACCACACGCTGTCTGAACACACACTGCCATGCCACATTTTGTAACCATACCACACACTGCCTTACTGCACTTACTACACACTGCCTTACCACACACTGCCTCAACACAGTTCTGAGCCATACACTGCCACACAACACACTGCCTCACCACACACTGTCCCAACACACACTGCCTCACCACACACTGTCCCAACACACACTGCCTCACCACACACTGTCCTGACACACACTGCCTCACTGCACACTGCCACACCATACACTGCCCCAACACACACTACCTCAACATACACTGCCCCAACACACACTTCCTCAACACACACTGCCACACCACACACTGCCTTAACACACTGCCACACCACACACTGTCACAATACACACTGCTTCACCACACACTTCCTCAACACACAAACTGCCTCTTCACACACTGCCTCAACACACACACACTGTCTCATCACACTTCCCCAGTGCACACACTGTCTCAACACACACTGAAACACTACACACTGCCTTAACACACATTCCCTTATCACACATAGCCTCAACACACTGTCTTACCACACACTGCCACACCACTCATTGCCTTATCACCAATCAGCCAGAAGTGTGTGTGTGTGTGTGATTGAGTGAGTGAGTTGAGTGAGTGAGCAACCATGTGAGTGAGTCTTTCTCTCTCTCTCTCTGTCTCTCTCTCTCTTTCTTACAGTACAACAGTAGCAGGTCATACTCAAGGGAAGGATATGGACATAGCAAAAAAGTTATCTCTTTTAATAATTTCCCACATACAATTATTAGCCCTTTCAGTCCGAGTAGATATATATTTTTTTTTATTCATCTAGCACTGAGGTTTTATTCACCTCAGGAAAGGCTTCTCATACTGAAGGAATTAATGAAGCCTGAGTTGAACTCCTTCGGTTTAAAAAGTCTCTCCTGAATAATATCAGCCGGGGACAGGACGAAAAATAATAATCCGTCTTTGGACGGAAAAGGTTAATCTAAGTCATTTCGCTTCTTCTCAATGCCACAGTGTTCCTCATTAGAACATCATTTATTTTTACAGCCTTCATTTTTACAGCTTTCCTCTTTATAGCCTACCTTCCATTCTGCAACCATCCTTTTCACAACCTTCCTTCCTCTTTAGCTCCACCTGTGTAAATTGTGACTTACCAATTTCACCGAACATCATAATGAAAACAGGCCATGATGTCTAGGTGTTTAGTGCCAGTGACTCATTCACACTATGTAGGAATTTGGCTAGTAGACATCATGGGTAGGAGAGATTTGATAACACCAAAATGTCTGGCAGTTGCAGTTGATACCATTTTCCTTACATAGTTATATTCATGTGTTAGCTAGATGATTTTCTTTAGATAAGGTTAATACCTGTAGCTCAGCAGCATGTAAGAAAATTAAAAGATGTAGATCTCTGTCCACTGAGTTATTGGTTACCTTGCCATAAAATGATAATATTAAACGTGCATATATGATCTGGAGTGTTATCTTTACATACTGTATATAGATGAAATGACAGTGTTGCCCTCACAAACCTTATCTGCTGATACAGTCACATACAACTGGCTAGGTTTTAACCCTCATAATCTGTCCGTTCTGATATGTGATCACATCAGTGTGCTGGGTCAGGCCCATAACAGCGGCACCTGTCTTACAGGTGGAGTGACAAGGGGAACAGCGAAAGCCAATGCTTCCAGAATTCCGCTGTCTGCTCTCCACACCAGCTGATGTGGATTGCTGACAGGGGGCTGAGTCTGGACCCCAGTACACCTGAAGTTGGCCCACAGGAAGGTTAACACTCAGCCACAAACACAAGCTACTGCCACCACCTGACAGGCTCTTGAAGGACTGTGCTGTGTATGAAAAGTTCAGCACCAGACCTTGTAATTTAACATGAATCAGTACAGGTCAAGGTTTTATTAGTGAATGAGTGTTTCAGTGTATTGTTGTGGTGAGGGAGGCTAGCGTGGTACTCCAGGCAAGAACTATTATACTGTACATATACACTTGTACTGTACCACTGGAAGTGTTGCCATGGATACCCAGCTACAGGAAGGATGGAGTGGGGTGGCCAGTGGAAGTGTTGCCCTGGATATGCAACTACAGGAAAGTTGGGGTGACATGACCAGTAGGGATGATGCTCAGTCTGGGTCAGAGACTGAGGCCGAGGGAGGGTTATTGGGTATGAAAAAGATGCACAAGTGTGAGGAATGTGGCAAGGAAGTGATGAACATTAAAATGCACAGACTGGTTCACAGTGGTCAGAGAGATTACGAGTGTGAGGAGTGTGGAAAGCAGTTCAGTAGAAAGGGTCACCTTAATATACACACACGTACCCATAATGGTGAGAGAAACCAAAAGTGTCATGTGTGTGGGAAGACATTCACTCAAAAGTCCCACCTGAACAGGCATTTCAAGGTTCACACAGGAGACAAAAGATATGAATGTGACCAGTGCGGTAAGGCATTTGCAGAAAAAAGTCACCTCATGCAGCACCAGGTTGTCCACACTGGTGCCAGAGA
>JAGKTI010042859.1:0-10049 GCA_018397915.1 Birgus latro
AGGAAGGGGGAAGAGAGAAGAGGAAGGGGGAAGAGAGAAGAGGAAGGAGGAAAAGAGAGGAGGAAGGAAGAAGAAAAAAGAGAAAGGGAGAAGGAAAAAGAGGAAGGGAAAAGAAAGACGAGGAAGGGAGAAAAAGGAGGGGAAGGAAAAAGAAAGAAAAGGAAGGGAGAAGAAAGAAGAGGAAGGAAGAAGAAAGAAGAGGGAAGAAGAAGAAAGAAGAGGAAGGGAAAAGAAAGAAGAGAAATGGAGAAAAAAAAGTGGAAGGGAGAAGAAAGATGAGGAAGGGAAAAGGCAGGGTAGAGGAAGGGAGAGGAAAGGAGAAGAAGGCAGAGAAAGGGTGAAGGCAGTAGAAGATAGGAAGGAAGAAGAAGGGAAGTTGCATTGGAGAAGACGGCGTTCAAGCAGAAGCGAGAGGGGAAGTGGAAGAGAGAAGAGGAGAGAGTCACAAAGATGAGTGCATAAAGATGTGTGCAGGAGGAGAGGCGAAAGAGTAGAAAGTAGGAAAAAGAAAAAGTGTGTGAGAGAACAGGGCTGAAGAGGATTGTTTAGAAAGAAAGATATTAAAGAGAGAGAAAAGGGATATCAAAGTAAGAGAAAAGGGCTGAGAGAGAGAAAAAAAATGGATGCTAACGTTAGAGGCAGGGAATATTACAGTGGGAGAGAAAAAGGTATTAAACAGGGTTCCCACTCTCTGGTCAGCAAAAATTTTCCTGACTTTTTCCCTGACTTTTCTAGGAATTTTGACAAAATTCCAGGTATATATTCATACTTTGCTAAGTAAATTTTCAAGTGTAATTTTAAACTTTTTTTTAATGTGGCCTCCAATTACTCTTGAGTAGAACCAAGCCAACCTACATTGAGATACTGGAAGGCATTTAGAATGGCTTCCATAATCTCAAATTATACCAGCTCTGGAGGCAAGGGGTGCCAAACCCTTTCAGCATAACATCCTCTTTGTTCTGTCCTTTTTGAAATTTTTGATGGGTAACATGACTAAAAGATTCAAAATTGATTATTAAAATTCACCCTGATTTGTTCATTACTGAGGAGTGAAGCTGCCATAGCCATTCAGTTTACAATTAATCTTAACTTGTACACATGGGACAAAATAATAAAAAATGCACCTTAGCATAAACCTCAATATTCACTAAAAATTTCCCTGACTTTTTCATGATATTTTTAAAAATTACAAAATTCCCTGACTTTTCCCTGACTGGAAATTTTATTTTTCAGTTTTCCAGGTTTTCCAGGTTTCCCAGAGGCGGTGGGAACCCTGTTAAAGTGAGAGAAAGGGAATATTCAAGTGTGAGAGAGAGGAGATATAATGAAATGAAACAGGCAGGAGTAGGACATAAGAGCATGGGGTATGATGCAGAG
This sequence comes from Birgus latro, assembly GCA_018397915.1. NCBI lineage: Eukaryota > Metazoa > Arthropoda > Malacostraca > Decapoda > Coenobitidae > Birgus > Birgus latro. The sequence continues at coordinate 1,378 of JAGKTI010042859.1, forward strand.
GAGAGAGAGAGAGAGAGAGGGAGAGAGAAAGAGAGAGAGCAAAGTATATGTAAGCACAAAAGCAAGGGCAAGGGAGGGATGAAACAGAGAAGACGAGAGGCTAGTCGAAAAGATGAGTCTACCGACAGAAAGACAAAAGGATAAAGGTAAAGAATGAGAAGTATTGCAGGAAAGGGAATAAAATTGGTATAAAGGGCGAGGGGAAGGAAAGGAAGTAAGTATCGTAGGAACAAGACATAAATTTTAAAGAAAGATGGTGAATTGGTATGAAAGAAAATAGGAAATGAATATCGCAGGGAGAAAATGGGGCAGAAAAACCTTAAGATGAATGGATGGAAAGAGAGGTTGTAGAGAAAAAAAAAAGAAAGAGAGAGAGAGAGTGTGTAAGGAGGAGACAAAGAGAAGAAAAGTTGCCTTAAGAGGAGGGATGAGACATAGCGATTAGATGTGTATGATACGAAAATAAAATAAAAGCGAAAGGAGTGATGAAAGAGAAGAATAATAAAAGGAGTAGAGCGTAAAATGTAGAAGAGTGTGAAATGATTATGAATGACGATTTGTAAGAGAAGGCAACACAGAGGAAGACTTGTGGTGGAGGGAATCGGAAACACTAGGACATGTGGTCAAAAAAGAGAGTGAAACGGACAAACTGACCAGGGACAGTGTAAGAGAGAGACAGAGACAGAGACAGAGAGACAGACAGAGACGGAGACAGTGACAGAGGCAAGGAAATGTGTATGAGAACGGGAAACCTAACCAAAAGTGCTACAAAGAATAATGCAGGTGCAATAAAGGAATATGAGTCTTACCAACAAGGTACTTTGAGTTAGAAAAACCGTAGAAACGGAGCAAGGAACAGAAAGGAATAGTGTAATGGATAAGAGGATTTCTTTGATGTAAGTAATAAAATCGAGGTAATGGGTGAGTTATAATGATAGTAATTCTAACACCTAAAATGAACCCTTACAGCTCGTATACAGGTCGTCTCTATTCATAAACAGCATTCTATAACTTGTCACCAGGACTTCCTCATCTTGTACACACCTTGCAACTCATAACACAACCCCTACAGCTCGTAAACACCATCTCTACTCGTAAACTTCCCCTACAACTCGTAAACGTCTCCTACAACTACAGCTAGTAAACATATACCGGTCCCCGCCATGTATACAGGTCCCTTTACTGTATACATGCCCCTCCTCGTATACATGTCCCCACCCTTGTCTCCTTGTACACATGCCCCTCCTTGTATATATGCCCACTCCCATGCCCCTCCTTGTATACATGCCCTCACCTTGTATACACGTCATCTTCCATTACGCTTACGTCACAAATTTGATCCCAACCTAATATCCCTGTAATACCCCCGGATTCGAACCTGCGATATTAGCATTACCAGCTCACCACTACGACCACTTTGCCACAGACACGAGCCCCATCACCTGGCCCGGAGAGGTGTACGCTTGGGGACAAAAGCGAGATTACTGCTTCGCCTCCATTACTACTACTACTACTACTACTACTACTACTACTGCTACTACTACTACTACTACTACTACAGATTCTGCTGCTACTACTACTACTATTACTACTACTAACTAACTTTGCGGGCCAGTATTCCCAAGATAAATGAGGCTTGGTATGTTTCGTTGCCCAGAATGGTTCTCTTTGATATACTGAGCCTGAGAGGAAAGTGAAATTGCCGCAGTGGAAGAGTAGAACTTTTGCCCCTGACTACATCTCTCATTTATTGTATTCAGTTTTTTAGTAGATAAGGCTAATTTTAGACAGGGAATCAGGAAGAGGTTACAGCTAAAAGAATTCGTTTGGAGATAGCATGAATAAATGATAAACGCTACCCCAGTGAAAGATTTGATGGATTTGTTTGTCAGCCTTTTACTTCGAGAGGGTTCCAGGAGAGTGAATAATACTGACTGACGAAAGAAAAAGAAAATGAAAAAGACATCATCGTACTGGAGGGGTAATTCATATTTTTCTTGCTTTATTTTTTTAGATTTATGTCATTTACGTGAGAGAGAGAGAGAGAGAGAGAGAGAGAGAGAGAGAGAGAATGTAGGGATTATGAGAGAAACGTTAAGAACAAGGGTAATGGAAAAGGCACAAATAAGATAAAAGCGAAATAAAACAAAATAACTATGCACAGAACAAGTGACCTCAATGTAAATGAGACCAGGAAGCAGAGAAAACAGGCTGACACCAGGAAGTGCGAAACATACGTAAATAAAGAAATATGCAGCAAAGGAAGAGACGTGACAGGCAGAAGCTGTGGCAGGAAAAACAAACTAAAATAGGAATGCAAAATATAAGGAATGACTGAACTCCGTCAACGAAATTCAGAGTGCAGCGTCTTTTTTATTTGTACTCTTGATGTAATTCGTGTTAAAAAAGTTATGAGATCCCAATATTAACCTTCCAAGTCAATATATACACAAACATAGGCAAAGTTACGCTGTTGCAACTCTCAATCTTACCAAGAACATACCCTCCCCCCCCCACCTCCCTGCACACCTAGCCAAGTGCACAACGGCCCTCACCTCTCCCCCTCTGTATAACACAAAGACATTAAAACTTAAAATTTTCAGTAGTTTATCCATGGAAATAATGAAATGAGCAGATCTGATGAAATTATGACTTTTGCTTTTTTTCATTTAGGCAGTCATTTACCATGTTTACATAATAGGTACAGTCATGAAGTTCCACACATAATTAGATATTCACATGATCATTTACCATGCACAATTTCTGCCTCCTAGGTGCAATAGTTGCAAAGTTTGAATAGAAAAATTCATTAAAATAATATTTTTTATGTATTTTTGCAGTTTCATAACACTGTATAATTTCATGGCATTCTAACTAGTAAAAGGTACCAGGAGGCGTATTAACACATGTTCCTGGAGAGTTTGAGGTCTGTACCTGTATTAGTTTCTGAGTCCTAGCCCAGAAACGATTTTTTTTTTTTACGTTTTCATTATTTTTAAAAAACCTACTTAAGACACATCATTCTGTCTATCAAAAGGTACCAGTTAACTATAAGGCACATAACTATGTGAAATTTCATGACTGTATAGAGAATACTTTCTGAGTTCTGGCCCGGAAACGAAGTCTCTACGCCTGGCCAGCCATCCTGCCGGCCAACTCTTGGGACGGACACCTATTGATCCCATGATAACAACACCCTCCTCTGGCCTTGTCAGGGGGAAGATAAATATCCGTAAATGCATTCGTACCAACTTCACGTAATGGTACCTAAACACGTGTATAAAACTTCTTGATTATAAAATTTTATTCCGTTATATTTATCAGTTTGTATTGCCTTATTCCGCATCCTATGGGGAGTTTACTTCGATAAATAGTAAGAATTATGAAGAAAATAACTAAATGAGAGCAAAATACCTTCAGGCACTTCTCTCCTGTTTCTATAGTGAATTTTCCTTCCCTTCATACAAAATGTTCCTTCAGCTACTCTCTTACTTCTGTTTCTCTAAGGCCGGTATTCCCTACTCATTAACGACCCCTCTTCCTATAACACCACTTTCATTCACGTATCATCTCACCGGGTTCCTCTAGCCAAGCCCTCCCTGCTTAGCAACAAGTCCCTCTTTCCACAACTCACCACCTTCCCTCATATTCACTCATGCCATGTTCCTTCAGGCATGTCAGCCTCTACTCAGTAACGACCCCTTCCTCTAAACACACACACACACACACACACACACACACACCTGTTTTCCCCTCTTATTTCTCATGGGCGACAATGAAATCACTTAAACTCAAGGGGAATCCCTCTCCACGTTTCACTTCTCATGGGCGACAATAAAATCACTTAGACTCAAGGGGAATCCCTCTCCACGTTTCACTAATTATGACCCATTTCAGTACCGTGGCATCTAATTTTACCCCTGCCACCAGCGGACGATTTATCCATTTTACAGTGTGGGTGGGTCGTTCCTAAGTTGAATAAAATAGTTTTGTGCTGGCCAGATATGAAGGCCCCGAGCTGAATGTTGCCAAGATTGTCTCTAAAGGTCTATCACGCTCAAGGAACACTTTCTGGCACACGTCGGGGTTAGGGTTGCGAAAGACAGACCGAAAAAGACCTGGGACGAGGTTATAGTATGTAACCTCAGGAATAAGGGACTGAACAGGGAGGTTGCCAGAGATGAAGCAGCGAGGAAAGCCGACTTATGTGAACATGCAAGTATATTGAAGCTTTTATACACAATACGATACGACGATACAACACTTACAATAAAAATACTGTTACATATAGACAGGCACAATTTTGTTGATACACGAAAACTAGGAATATCAAAAGTAGATTTTTAAAAAAACGCATTTTTTGGTAAACTAAAACATAAGAATAGCGTCAGGAAATAGAGAAAGGAACACCTGGGGGGACACTAAAAAATAAGGTGTCAAAAATACAGAGAAAATGAGATCGGAGAGTATTGGTTCCAGGCAGCACTCTCGGAAGTTTGGAAGCAATTGGTCCAGAAATGAAGGGACGATGGGGGTGAAAATATGCCGGAAGGAGGAGGAGGAAAAAAGAAGAAAGAAGGAAAGCGTTGGAAAGAAAGAAAGAGAAGAAAAAAGTTGGAAAGAAGGTGGGGAAAAGGAAGAGCTGGAATGAAGGAGGGGAAAAGAATAAGAGTTGGAAGGAAAAAGGAGTTGGAAAGAGAAAAGAAGGAAAGAGTTGGTGAAAAGAAACGGGAAAAGAAGAGTTGGAAAGAAAAGAAAAGGTTTAGAAAGAAGAAAAACAAGGAAAGAGTTGAAGGAAAAAAGAGAAAAGAAAACAGCTGGAAAGAAAGGACACAAATGAAGGAGGAAAAGAAGAGAGAGAGAGAATGGAAAAAAGAAGAAAAGAATGAAAAGAGATAAGAGAGAGAAGAGATGGAAAGAAAGAGAGCAACACAAATAGATGAAAAGAAGAAAAAATAAAGAAAAGTGCTGGAAAGGGAAGTCTGTCAGGAGGAAATGAATAGTGGAAGGAAAAACTTCGCGTGAAAATATTCTCCGTGAAAAGAAGAATGAAATAAATGGGAGAGAAAAACTGATCGAAGGAAGAAGAAAAGAAAAAAATTGCTGGGAAGAAAATCAGGATGGAGAAAGGGAGAGTGGAAAAAAACAAATAATTAAAACACACTTGGATAAAAGAACTGGGAGTAAAAATGTGTCTGAAGAAAAAATTAAAAAAGAAAGGAAGAAATAACAGTGAAAGTATGCTATGAAAATAAAATAAATGAATGTCGAATGGAGTGCAAATACGCCAGGAGGAAGAAGGAAAAGAAAATAAGAGAGGAGAAGAAAATTTTGATGTAGGCAGGGAAGGGGGAAATCCAGGTGAAAAAATATGTAGGCCAATTCTGTATGAAAATGTTTGAAAACTAATAATGGAGATGAGATTAAACTGCATGTGAAGATATTTTATGATAGAGAAAAAGTATAAGAACAGGAGAAGAGTGGAGTGAACATACGCAAAGAGGAAAAGACAGAAAAGAAAAAGAACAGGAATGAAAAAATTACTAGAGGAAAAGGAAAAGAGGAAGCAAAATATTAATGAAAATAGACTCAGGGAAAGAAGAATTATAGTGAGTAGTATAAATGAAAATACGTATGTAGGAAAAGGTATAACAAAACAGAACTAAACTGTGAATGAAAATATGCTTCAGTAATTAAATAAGATGAATAACTATGAAAAAATTTATGAAAAAAATTATTACTGGTTCTTGTGACCCTTTCTTAGCTGAATAAAATCGTCTGACGTTAATGGAAAGGTTAATTAATCCTTCAGCTTCCTGTGGTTCAATCTAAATTGAATAATTCTGCTGGTGTTATCTGCGAATAAAATGAACACAACCATGAGAGAGATAGACTGGATTAGAGGGAAAGGAATACGTGAAAAAGGAAATTCTGTAGTGAAAAGAGCTCTGGACATAAATAATAAAAGAAAAGGAAAAAACAGTCCCTGAGAATGTTTTGGAAGTAAAAAGGACTGGGGAAGATGGATGTGGAAATGTGCTTGTAGAGGAAAAATGTATGGACTTTTTTTTGAGGAATGAAAAAAAGACGAAGGAGGGAAATGTAAAAGGACGAAAACTGGACGGGAAAAGTTTTTAGATGAAGACGAAAAATACAAATAGAGGAATAAGACAAAAGGTGAAAAATAAAATTGGAAGAAAAGAGCAAATATGGAAAATTATACGACGAGAGAAATTATATTGGAAGGATGGAAAACCAGCTAAAGAAAAAGCTAGAAGAGAAACAAGAAGCATTAATGGAAAAGGAAACAAAAAGAAAAATAGTGAAGCAGAAAAAAAAATACTCCAAGGAGATTAATAACTGAAAAATAAATGAAAATAAAACACATTGGAGAAAAAATTATGGTAGCACAAAGGAAAAAGGAAAAAAGAGATATGTAGAAACACTAGGAAAGAAATCTTGTTTGAAAGGAAAAAACTGCGAAAAAACACTGACAAGTAAGAGAGAATACGTGTTTAAAGAATGGAAGAAGGAAGTAGGAGAGAATAAGATAAAACAGGAAGGAAAAGAAAATGAAAAAGAGAGGGGGGGAAACGAACAAGAGATAAACAGAACAATCTAGAGTGGAAGTAAATTGATGAGATAAAAAAAAAAAAAGGAGAGAAGAAAAGAAAGGATTTTAGACGAGAGTAAAGAGAGTGAAAAATAGGACGAACAAATATATTGGAAGGATGAAGGAAAAAGAAAATAGGAGAAAAAAAAGAGAAAAAGCACTACGTCTCACCCTCAGCACAGATGCAGTAAATGTGTGAGAGGGCGCTGGGGAGAGAGAGACAGACAGATAGACAGAAGATAGACAGATATATAAGAGAAAATACAGACAACCACATAGACACACAGGTAGACAGGCAGACAGACTAGAACAGACAAAAAGACAGACACACAGACAGACTACAACAGACAAAGGCAGACAGAAGACAGGCACAGGTAAGAGAAATGACAGACAGACAGGCAGAGAGAGAGAGAAAGAGAGACGTGGGTGGCAGGCAATGGAGGGAGGAAATATTAGCGTGGGAACGAGTAAAACGTAACCATCCCCGATTTACTGTTGGCTTTACGATCACGGCAGCAGGTCGCGCTAAGGGGGGATGGGGACGGCAAGGAGAGAAGCCCCCCTCCCCTTCCTCCTACTTTTCCCTCCATCCTCCAGTTTCTCCAACTTTTTCCTTCCCCCTCCTACTCTTTCCTCCCCCCTCCTACTCTTTCCTCCCCCCTCCTACTCTTACGCTTTCCTCTTCCCCATTACTCATACTCGTCTCCTACCTCCCGTTACTCCTTCACTTCATTTTCATTATTTCCCAGCTAGAGCTCCCTCCCTACTGTTTTTTCCCTGCTCTTTTACTTTTCCATCTACTCCTCCTGCTCTTCATCCCCTCCTCTTCCTCCCTCCTCTTTCTTCCTCTGCTCATTCTTCTTTCCTCTTTACCCATTCCTCCTTCCTCCCTCATTTGCCTCTGGGCCTTCCATCCACTTTCCTCCCCTTTGTTCTCCCCCTTTTACCTGCCTTCTCGCCGTCCACCCCTTTCCCTTCCTGTTACCACTTCTCTCGTGCCTTTCCTCTCCTCAGTCCTGTACCGCTTTCCCCCCCTCTCTTTCCATTTTCCCCCTCCCTCTCCACGCCCTTTCCTCCACCTCCTCTATCGTACACTCTCTTTCCCCATTGCTCCTCCCCTCTTTTCCTCTCTTAAGTGCTCCTCCCCCCTTCAACCCCACTCCCTATTGCTACCCCCTCTCTTGTTTCCCTCTTTTCCCCAGATCTTTTCTTCTCCCCTCCTCCTTTAGCCCTGTATCTCTCTAGTGTTCCCCCTCCCCTTCCCTTTGTCCTCTGCTTTCTTTCCTCCCCTCTCCTAAATGCTCCCTTCCTTCACCCCCTTCTTTCCAATCTCCTTCTTTCCCCTCTCTCTCTCTCTCTCTCTCTCTCTCTCTCTCTCTCTCTCTCTTCCATCACTCCTGTCTCCTTCTTCCTCTTTCCTCCTCTCTCCCACTTGCCCCCTCTCTTCCACCCGTCTTCTCCTCAGTGCCTCCTCCCACTTTCCCCATCTTAAGTCCTCCTTCCCCTTTCCCCCTACTCCCAGCTCCTTTTCCCTTCTTTCCGCGCCCGCTTTAATTGCTACTTTCCACTTTCTTTCGCCTTTTCTTCGTTGCCTTTTCTTCTCTTTTCCCCTTTCGAAACGTCTCTGTTCGTCTCCACCCTCCCCCTCCCACCTGCTCCCCTCTCTCTCTATCTCCCTCCACCTCCACCCTCTCTTTCCACAGTCTTCCCACCCCCTCTTTCCTCCCTCCTCCCCATCCACCCCTTTCTCCGAGGTGTTTTACGAGATCTCAGCCACCGCAATTCCTCTCGGCCACTCTACCGCCGGGACCAGTAAAGAGTGAAGCACCTTCCCTTCCCCCTACCCCTACCTCCACCTCTTCCCCGTCTCCCCCACCCCCACTCTTCCTTACCTCCCACCCCCAAACCCTCTCCTTACCTCCCACCCTATCCCCCATCCTTACCTCACTCCCTCACATTCCCTCCCACCCCCTCTCCTCCTACCCTACTCTCACCCCCACCCCACCCCCTCTTACCCAACTGAGAGCCCCTCCCCTCACACACACACACACACACACAC
>JAGKTI010042863.1:0-10048 GCA_018397915.1 Birgus latro
TGACGAAATTCACGGTGAAAGTGATTCCTGAGGTGGAAGTCAAAGAAATAAAGAAGCTAGAGCAAGAAACAAACAGAAGTGATGAGGTGGTAATGTCATAAAGGAAGGTGCCATATTTGGATGTGTTTGGTGACTGAACAATGCTTCTATTGCCTATATAAATGTGTGAAAACCAATATAGTCTGTTACTACACATAAATTCGTACCAAATATATAAATAAATACGTAATTGAAAGTAGCTTAAATTAGTTAACCCTTCCATAGTTCGTTTTCTTTAGCCAGGTATCCTGAAAAAGAAGGAAAACGTAAGGCTGCATGACACCTGTATCAACATTTTTAAGCACAGGATCGCGATTTCTCTATCGATTTTCGATGTTTCTCACCAAAAGCGAAGGTTTGAGCCAATAACAATTTTTTCCAAAAATGCTCGGGATTTTCCAGTATTGTTGGTTGGAAATCGGTCGGGACGTGACGGGTTTATGCTTGACAACACTTCACTGTTTTCACGAGTGCCTATGATATACGAACTTCAGTAACACTTCACTGTTAAAACTTCATTGTTTTCACAAGTTCCGAAAATACTGTATACCAGCTTCACTGCACTACACTCAAGCTGAACTGAAAACCGACTGAACTCCACTCAGACTAACTGAACCTGAACTAGTCTCTTCCCCAACCTTATTATAAGCTTGCGTTATTCGAGAAACTTTTAGCACGAACTCGACTCTGCAACAGTTAACAGCTACCAACTAAGAGACATCGAAACATGCCAGAGTTTTCTTACATTAAATAACAATATGAATTATTTATCATACAGACTTAAACTGAATTACACAATTTAACAATCACATAAATAAAACATCATAAAGAAAAAGAGCATTAAAATTAGTGCATAACTTACAAAACAACTACACTCACAAACAGCAGGCAAAGTGGCAGCTCTGACTCCTACAGGAACCAGCCTACCGTAAACATCAGGAAACAACGAGGTGCTTCTGGAGCACCTAACTGGCAAATCTCGCTTCTTAACAATACCATACAAAAAAGTCTAACTTACTGGGGTTTTGTGTACCCTGACAAGTATATTCCTCTAGACTTCAGGAAAAACTTCAGTCTAGGTACTGTCCATTTTTCAGCGCAACGGTTTTCACACTTTTTATAGAGCAGGTCCAGCAGGGCAGTAAACACACGTGAGTTTGTTAATGTTTATGATCGTAATGTACGATCTTGAGTTGTGTCATGCTACTATTTCTTAACGAAGAATCGTTACATGTTTCTCTTAACCCAATTTATGCTTGATTTGATGGACAAGTACATGAAATGGATGTAAAAGAAAGCTTATCGATATTTAAGAAAGAGAACAGTAATAACCGTACTAATACAGAGATGATAGACTCAGTCCAATAATTTTTGATTCTATATTACAGACTCTCTTTCTTTTAGCAGTGAGTAAAATAATGTTGTTATAATTTCTCCCTTCCTTTTTGTGACCAAGAGGGCACGTAAAACGAACGGGGTTTAGTTGACAGAGTTTGATGTCGAAAATCAAATAATATGGTGAAGTGGCAGTATGGTTAGTGACATCGGGGAAAAAAAAAACATATATATATATCTATTGCCAGACGCCTCAATCCCGCACGGGGTGGCCACAAACAAATCGCCTCCATGTCACTCTGTCCCCTGCCATTTCACTACCACGCTCCCAACTCACACCCCCCTCTCTCATATACCTCTCCACTCCATCCCTCCATCTCATCCTCGGCCTCCCCCTCCCTCTCGCCCCCTCCACCTCACTCACATACACTCTCCTCGTCAGTCTTTCACTCTCCATCCTCTCCACATGCCCAAACCACCTTAACGTGCTTCTCCTAATGCTTCCCATCACGTCCTCAATCACACCACAACGCTCCTTCACTTCCTCATTTGTTAGTCTGTCTCTCCATGTGACTCCACATGCTCCTCTCAAATAATTCATTTCCACTGCTCTCACTCTTGACTTCTGTCCTTCCAACAGGGTCCAAATATACTTATACGCGTGTGTACAAATATACTTATACGCCCCTAGACTGGGAATCGAACCCAGGACCTCTTGCATAGAAGTCATGCACTGATACCACTGCACCATGGTGTCATAAAAGTAGTAGCTACCTGATTTTTTTTAGGAAACCAGGTAAATCCATGATGGAAGGAATTCTTTCAGTCACAGCACATCAGGATCAAACCACTGCCCGACACAACTCGGTGAAAGGCAGAGCAGTTTTAATCTATCCCAGACACAACAAGAGCGTCTTAAGATGTTAGAGAAACACACATTAAACGCGTGTACGACGGTGTTTAGGGATCTGGGACTCATAGGATCCCTGGCCTGATATCCCCAGGCCGTGAGACGTCGCCGTGCGTTGGCAAAACCCTGCACGGCCACACCTCACGGCACAGTAATATCCCAGGCCTCAGGACCCTTAGGGGTCCCAAACGGACTAAACTCACAAGCTCTCCATCACCAAGGGAGCGTTGGAGGTGCTGTGGGTTTGACTTAACAACCGCATGGCAGTGCGCAAAAACATCAGTGCCAGTATCCTGCATTTGATGAATTCGTACCCCTCCCTGATATTAATCCAAACCACGTTCCCCCGGATCTTCTGGGCTGCTGGAGACTGGTTTGCTGGTTGTCCCCCTCAGTGGGTTGCAGGCAGTGGCTGCAACAGGTTCGCCTTCCATGGCTGTCAGTCGCAGTCTCTAAGATGATGGTTCTGTCATGGGTTGCTGCTTTAAAATGATTCAGATGAATCAGGTGGAGACAAGTGAGTGGGATTGATCAGCTAAGCTGATCGCTTATTGGCTGCTTCGTTGGTTAAGCTTATGTGGCATTTTGATGATGGTAGGATTTGGAAATCCTGAACTTGTGTTATTATTACAAGTTGTTTGGTGATGATGTAGATTGCCTCTAGGAACAAAAGACAGTAAGGGTCTTGTTCCCTGTCGATTATTTTGGCGTTCTCATCCAGGTCTTGTCGTGTCAGGTGAGAGTTGTGTAGGGTGGCATAGTGGTTCTTGGTGGATCCATTCTGTAGGTGACAGGTGAGGCGCCTCGATAGTCTGCTCCGTGTCATTCCAGTGTATGAGTGAGATCCACACACCTCTCTGTTGCAGTTGTGCTAGTAAATGGCACGGTCCTCCTGAATGGGCAGCTTGGTCTCAGCAGTTTAATTATGAAACAGAAAGTGGGCTGTTTCCTTTGTTTTGAAGTAATTGTTCCGGATCTGCAGGGCGTACATTTCTGTATACAATGTTTTTGATGATCCTCTCATCCGTCTTGTAGTATGCAGACATGTGGATTCTGTAGTATACCTTGATGTGTTCGCCAGTTGTGGGTGTAGCGGTGTCTTGGTGAATGTACCATCTGTCCATGTGTCTCTCAGTTACGTTGGATTCATCGGTATTAGTGTAGCCACTGTTAACAAGGACTTAAGTCCCATGTCCTAGTTCCTGATGTCATGTCGCAAGATTCTGACTCCCAGTTAATAACGGAAATTATGAGATCACCAGCGCTGTCACCAATGTCATGATGTGAATTTTAGAAAAGAGTTAATTAGCGATCCCGATCACTGTCACTAGTGTCCTCCAAAGTATTTTGTTAAGACTCACCGTAGGAATCAGTGTTGAAATGAGTAGGCTGCCACCACCCAGCGAGTGCTGGGAAAGTTATTCCACCAAGTAAGAAAGATGTAGATTTTTGGGGCCTTGCGAATAAGTGACTAGGGTAGCGTGAGCTGTTTAAAGTGCGTGAGTAGTAAGATAGTAATATACCTTGCGGGCCACTCAATCTCACGACAAAAACTCCCCAGGGGATGATAAGTCTCAAACACAACGTAAACTCATCCTAATATTTACTAAATCTAAATATACAAATATAAGAAACTAGATATTAGATCAAATTTACCATAGGTCACTTTACAGATTATGAATTGCTAGAAACTGAAAGATCAATACCCCTTCGCACTGAAAATTGTTACAGGGTAAACTAAATATACTAAAAAAAAGATCAGTGATAGTAAGAGTGTCTTCACCTCCGCTGAACAAATTCTCGGAATGATACTAACACCCTATTATGAACAGAGTTCCTCACAGTTGGATAAAGCTCAATTTTTATAATCAATACCCTTTCGCACTGAAAATTGTTACAGAGTAAACTATATATATACTAAAAAAAAAAGATCAATGATAGTAAGAGTGTCTTCACCTCCGCTGAACAAATTCTCGGAATGTTACTAACACCCTATTATGAACAGAGTTCCTCAGAGTTGGATTATGCTCAATTTTTATATTCACATGCACCTCCATATAATCTTCACCTCTTAACCTAATATATACAAAATAACACTATCTCTAGTATATCTAGCAATCTCACATATTAAACTAATGAATTCATAATGACAATTTCAACATAGACCCAGTAATCCCATGGCCTCGAGAGGGCTCTTTGGGAAACGACCTTGGAAAAATACAACCACAGAGTATACCCTTGGAACCGAGTTCTTTTCCACAGTTTTACTTCAAAGAATCACACTCAACTTATACAGTGTTAATAGAGGAACTATGTAAACGAATCGACACTCAAAATCCGGAATACAATTTTCAGTAACTTCCTAGGACTAAAATTCAAACAGGCTTACAATTCGATTCCAATATTCACAAATATACATATGAAGTTATAGTATTTCAGTGGACCAATTAATTCACATTCGGCTTACGTGAATCAGAGAGAAGGGGAAGGGGAATTTCTAGTGTAAGCGGACATTGACGAAGAGAACCGATTGGTTACACCATTCGTCTTGGCAGGAGAGAACGATGGAACTGCGACAATCTGCGAGCCTGAGGGCATCAGGGAGAGAAGTCATGATACGAAAGGAATTTGGGGTGAAAAATTGTCGGTCAACCTATTAATATATGGAGAGGATTTACATTATAGGCACAAAGGGAAGAAGGGGGGGGGGATATTGAGCGTGCGAACACCCACCTGCAAGCCCGAGGGCATCAGGGAGAGAAGTGACGCTTCCCTCGGCCGCATGCATTCTTTCTAGCGGTTGTCCTAACATTGGAACTGACTTCGACTGATTTCTCTGCAGCATTACCGTTTACACATACTAACAAGGAATATAAAAAAGTATTCACACTCGACGTACACCGATGGGTTGACTTACGATGTTTAAAATTTTGTAGTAAGTGTATGGGATTGACAGTTACACCAAAACCTAAACAAACGAGTGTTTGAACTAATTACATCCATGCGTCGCGATACGTATTTAACTGAGAGTGTAACGCAAATTTTACTGGCTGCAAATTTCTATTATCGGCAATTAGGATCTAACCAAGCTTTAATTCACTACTATGTAGTACAAAAAGATGATATCACCAAGCCTGACTTACAAATTTCGAATTTAAAGTATGGAGACAAATTTTCGCGATTATTAACCTTGTGCTAAAACCTACGCCTCTATCCATACCGTGAGAATACAGCGGCCTCATGCCTCTCACTCACATAATCGCTCTATACAGTTCCTCTATTAACAGAGTATCACTTTTGCTATAAATATTAACAGGGAACAAGCCTGAATATGGAATTTGATGACCACTCCCTACATATTACAGATGAATCATAATCAGGGGTTGAAGGCTACACTTACATTATACTTATACTAACTTATATTAACTTAATTATACTTGTCCTAACTTATACTATATTTATACCAACTTGTTATACTTAAATTACCCTTAAAATTACGGCACTACACTGATGGGCGTCTTTCCAGGTGGAGCAGCTTGAGAAGGCTCTCCTGACGTAAGCACTGATGGTGGAGCATAGGTAACGTCTGGGGTACTCGCTATCTCCACTGAGGCAGAGTCCTTTGTTCGTGGGCTTGGTGAATATTGTAGTCTTGAATCCTACATTGTGGGCAGTGATGAGTGTGTCCAGGAAGGAGAGTTGTCCGTCATTGGCTTCTTCATTGGTGAAGTTAAGACCAGAGGCAGTGATGAAGTGCTTCTGAGGTTCTGCAGTTCCTGATACAAACGAAGATATCGTCGACACTTCGGCAGTATAGGGAAAGGCAGCTAGTAGCAAGGAGTCTCGATGTCCCCATGTAGAAATTAGCGAACAGGACTCTGAGGGGGCTGCCCATCGCTACACCGTCTGTCTACTGATACATTGATACATTTGACAGCTCGGGCACGTGAAAGGAGTTTCTTTCGTGCAGAGCTCTGGCATTGGCTTCAGGGCCATCTCTGGGATATTGAGGGGCTTGGTGTCTTACAACAGTATACATGGTCGAGTATGAAGTCAATCGTCTTGTCCACAGCAACGCTGGTAAAGAGGCTTTTGATGTCGAGGGAGGCGATGATGTGGTCGTCAGTGGGAGAGGCGTCACACTGGACTTCAAGGAAGTCCAAAGCAGAGGATAGGCTGTAGGTGCTAGGTACATATGGTGTCAGGAGTTTGTCGAGTTTCTTGGCTACAGTGTAGGTGGTAGTGGGTATTTGTGATATGTTCAGGTATAGAGGGTTGCCAGGCTGTGTGTCTTGAAGTTGCCGTAGGTGTGGCCAGGTGAGTACTCCCAGTTAGCTTCTGAAGATGTAGGCCACTGGTCATGGCACTGATAGGGGAGATGGTGGTGTTAACTTATTTCTTGATCGAGTCGGTTGGATTACGAATTATCTTTCTAATCTTAGAAGTGTCATTTAGGATGGTGTTGATCTTTTGGATGTAGTCCTCCTTGTTGATGATGATGAAGGCGGCGGTTTTGGCAGCGTATCGGATGACAATTGTCGTTTTGCTGTACTTGTTTGGCGGCCAGGATGTGGTTTCTGTCGATGTTTCGCTGTGGTGGGAGCCACAGATCTTGGCGGCCTCGATGAGAAGGGAGGATTGAAGGTCAGGTGTAGCCCTTACATTACCTGCATTCTTAAGTCTTTTGCATGTCATCAAGGAGGACCTCAATTTCCAATCACTTCCAGTGGGGGTGCAGCTTGGAGAAGTAGGCCATGTTGAAGAGCTCCTCTTGGTCTAGAGTCAGTTCGACATTGGTGAGGTTGATGTATCTGGTAGTAGGGAGGGCAGTTTGATGTCAGCGCCATAGAGCTTGAAGAGCTTGTTGACGGTGCTACTTTCCATATCTCTGTGGTGTTACTCCCGAAGAGTCTGGAGTTCTTCGTCAGTTTGTCTCCTCAGGTCATCTGTGACAAGAGTCTCGATTCACTTCTTCATAAGAATTTTCAGTTTTTAGTTGTAAGTCATGAGTGATTTTTTATTTTCTCTAACTTACCATTCAACCAGTGCTCTCTGGAACCGGCGTGTGCTTACATCGTTCCTGGCGCTCTCGTCGTGCAGTCTTACGTTAGTGTAGCCAGGCATACGAGTTTGAAAGCCATACGAGGTTGAAAGCTATGGCATGTTCTGCTTTATCGATTTTCTTATGTATGGTTTCTATTTGCCATACAATTTTTCGGTGATTTTCTTGGAGTTTCTTCAGGAGTTCCCCAAAGGGGAGCAGTTTCAGATCTATATTGTTCCATCTTCAGAAACCACATGACTACAGACTACGAGATGGATGAGAAGATCATCAAGGACATTGTATACAGAAATGTACGCCCTACCGGCCCAAAACAACACCTTCTGCGTCGTACCTGACCTGCCATGACCAAGACGCCCCTTCAGGAGGACCATGTCATTTACCAGCATAACTGCAACAGTGAGGAGTGTGGACCTCACTCATACATTGGAATGGAACGGACCAGACTATCGGGATGCCTCACCTGTCACCTACAGAATGGAGCCGTCAAGAACCACTATGCCACCTTACACAACTCCCACCTGACACAACAAGACCTGGGTGAGAACACCAAAAGTAGACTGAGAAGACCCTCGCCATCTCTTGTTCCTAGAGGCAATCTACATTATCACCAAACTGTCAAGGCTCTAAAATATCATAAATAATACCTAGTAGCATAGATGTAATCTAGAAGGTTAAGTCAGTCATGGCTAGGGCCAGCAGGAAATATCGTCTGAACATTCCCTCTGAAGAATGTACAGACTGCACCTCGTGACGGCTGATAGGAATACATACATACACGCATACAGGCTTCTAGGAGATTTGACGACAGTGTGGTCCACGTGACACAGCTCTTCTATACAAGAGAGAAGGAATTAGGAGGCAACCGAGAGACAGAGACAGGAGAGAGTCATGTGCGAGACACAAAGGCTACACATTAACACCCGCACCTATAGGTAATTATCCTGTACCAAATCAACAGAGGGACGTTGCCACAGTTGACTTACTCAAGTAACCATTACATACAATAACAATTAGTATCTATTCGTTGCAACAGATCATTTCTCATGATATGTGATTTTAGTCCCAATTAAGGAACAGTGGCAAAAGCAATCATAGATAATATATGTCGCTTCACGACCCCAGAGGTACTAATAAGCGATAATGGAGGTGAATTTAATTTGAAATCTTGCAAGAAATATGTAAACAACACAATATGAAAAAGGAAAAATGTTGGGGAGGCGGTAGCCCGATCGGTAGATAGTTGGCTTGCGGTCCCGTGGGACCCAGGTTCGAATCCTCGCTGGTGCAGGGAACAGTTTAAGGATTTGAATTTCATTAAATCAGGCTTTACTGATCTACCAGAAGACCCGCCGACATGTCGTAAAAATGACCCCGCTAATACCAATACACCAGTCCTGTATGAGACAGCCCTAGCATGTATTCAATATGGACGGTGGGTGTTAAGCGCCGAAGTGGTGACATGTAGATTGTAGGAGGACGACTGGGCCTTGATAGCAGGCTGTGAAGCCTATGCCCAGAGTCGGACACAAAAAAAAAAAAAATCCAATTGGTTAGCAGAGAGACAAAACAAAAATGTATTAGATGTGCTACGACACATTCTCAATGAAAATTGTGCAAGCTGGGATGACTGGACTCCCAGAGTACAAGCATCAATTAATGGATCTATAAATAAGTCTATAGGAGACACACCACATTTCATTATCTACGGGACAGAAAAATAATTACCTTACGAAATTCTAGAAGGTGAAAATTTGCCTGTATATAAAACTGTGATGATTATCCTAAACTCCGTTTGCGGGAATTCCAGGATATACACAAAAGGGTGAAAAAACAATTATCGATGTCCAAGGAAGAAATGACGGAGTCATTCAATAAAAAGGCAAAAGAATCAGGTATCAGCTTAGGAGACATTGTCTATGGTATCATTCATACTAGAGACAATAAACTATCACTGGAATTTGAAGGCCCATACACAGTAATTAAGAGGACAGCAAACAAGGTGGCAATTAGGTCACTGTCGAGTGGCGAAGAAAAACAATTTCATGTTGATCATTTAAAACGGGTCCCGAGGGAATTAGCCAGCAATTGTACAACCCAGGACACCAACGAAAAACCGAACAATAACTATGAAAATAATCAAGAGGACAACATCACATACAAAAATAAAGATCGCATAACAAACAAACATAGATGCAACTGTTGCTACAAATGACACAATACAGCATTTACATGATCTAGGTATCGATTTAAATTCCTTCTATAAATGAAAGAACAATCAGACTATTGTTCTCCACGAGCCAACTAATGCGCAACATCCCTCTCATCGACCACAGCATGACTGGATTAGCTAATTAATAGATTTTTATTTTTCGTTAGGTAACGATGAGGGGACTTATACTATGGATTCTCATCTATATAGCTAGAGGATCAGCTCATTTAGACCCTCAACATATAGTAAGGCAAGGATGTCTCATAGCCCTTACGGCTTATATGAATTACCAACATTGCTAGAGAACATTGCCAAGCCACTGAGGACACTGGACATTGCGACAAGAAGTTCTGTTTCAGAAGCTCATAACACAAAGGAAGTGACTGAAATCGTGAAGTTAGCGAAATGGAAACTTGAATACACCAAAACAACCATGCACATCATGATCCAACATCTCCCATCTCGTGGAACGGAGACATTTATGGATTCG
>JAGKTI010042864.1:0-10048 GCA_018397915.1 Birgus latro
TGTTTGGTTAGATTAAGTTTGGCTAAAACAAGTTTCCCATAGCTTTGACACGTTTTACACTGGCAGTCGGAGTGATGGTTATCAGACAACGCAGCCAGTTGGTCATATCGTTAGTAAACATTGCATCGGGCAACCTGGCCGTTTCCTTAAATACCCCAAAATAGGTATACTTTATCTTTTTCCAATCACTTCTTGCAGTCACAATTCAGCAGTTAACTATCTGTGTTGCACATGTACCAAAATTACTTATCTTGAGATCATGAGTTAAAATTACTTATCTTGAGATCATGAGTTTGTTATAATATGGGTGGAATCGCCTCACCCATTTGGTAAAGATTTACCGATTTGGCTGCTCGAGAAACGATCTTCTTCTTCTCAACCATTGAACCAGTTGTGGTATGTCATTGCTCCCATTATAAAACTGTCAAGAAAATATCCTCTAATATCATTCGACTTTCCATCAAAAGCTCCAATTACATAGCCGAAAAAAGCCAAACGCATTTCCGTTACACAAGATTAAACTACTGAAGCTTTGTGTTTTCCTCTCTCACTAAGTCCATGATGGCATGCCATACATTTTTAAAGCTGTTATAAAAGTTACCATTTACTAGTTCCAATCATTTCCTGAAAAAAGACCAGAAAGCTTCCTAAAAAGGCCCAATAGACAACCTTCCTTGGTGCGACCCATTCTGCATTTGTGGTGTGGACGCTTGTTTCTTGATACTGTTTTTTGGCTAGAGCCAAACTATTTTATTCAATTAAGGAAAAAATCACAGGTTACAGAAATCAAAATGTACCATACATTTTTGCTTACAACTGCATTGATTGACTCAGCAACACATACACATACAAATATACCTCGATATACGATACCCCTAAATGTGATACCCCGATTTAAGAATGGGGGTAGAAATACAATCATACCCTGCCTGACGGAGACAAAACCCTAGTTGAACGATGGGTTTTGATTTTTTGTATCGATTTTGATGATATTTTAGAATAAAACTGTGTGTTTAGGTTGATTTATAAACTGTTTTTAGAATCAGATTAATGTGTTGCAACCATAGGTGGGGTGAACATTGTCACTTTGGGGTACAGTTTACAAAGCTTTATTTTTTCAAGACTTATATTTGACGATTTTCAGATTTTATTTGTTGGTTTTAGGGAGTTATTTATAGGTGTTAGGATTAGATTAGCTTCTTTTACAGCTGTTAGGCCATTTAGATTGGCTTTAACCCGCCCAGTCCCGACCAATTTTTTACCCAACACACCCTCAGAAGCCGACCGATTTTGAACTTTTTTGGGGGGGCTCAAATCTCCGCTTTTGGTGAAAAACATCGAAAATTCATAGAGAAATCGCTCTTCTGAGCTTATAAATGTTGCTACAAGTGACAAGTCAGTCTTACCTTTGGTTCTTTCTCAGGGTACGTGGGTTCAAAGAAAACGAACTATGGAAGGGTAAACTAATTCAAGCCACTTTAAAATACATATTTATTTACTTAGTACGAATAGTTTTGTAGTACAAGACTATATTGTTTTTCACACAATTATATAAGCAATAGAAGCATTGTTCAGTCACCAAACACATTCACATATGGCACCTTCCTTTATGACATTACCACCTAATCACTTCTGTTTGTTTCTCCCTCTAGCTTCTTTATTTCTTTGTCCTCCACCTGAAGAATAACTTTCACTGTGAATTTCGTCATTGGAGAGACCGTGGGGCAATGTGTCTTTAATGGTCAGGTTACTGCTAACAGGTGAATTGCTGAATGTGGGGGGAGGGGGAGGGGGGTCAGGTGGGGCCAGGCAGTATCCCCACTTGACAGCAGGTAGAGGAAGGTCTCCCACATATGCATACCAAAAATCACCTGCGAATCTTGAAAAATGTGCAAACGACGGGCTTTGCAATTGACTGACATACATTGCACGTCGGTGGGTCTGAGCGTGAAAAAAAGTGGTGACATGCATCGTATGTCGGTGGGACTGGGCGGGTTAAACTTGTTTTTGGGCTCATCTGGGTTGGGTTTTTACTTTGTTGGCGGGCAAATCCAAGGCTGAAAAATGCATCCCATAACTTGACATGTTAAATCTACCCCAACATACGATACCCTGCCTAACTATGGTTTTTTACCTAACCAACTGCATCGTTAAACCGGGGTATACATGTAAGTACAATCTATGCCTCAGGAACTTGTATACTCCAGTCATTGTTGAGTGGGTCATTATCAAGTAGCAATTTCATGTACAACCGCCTCCACTTATAAGTACTACTGGGGTTCGTGGTTCTGAGGTCTTTTGTGGCACTGCTGTATTTGTTTATGTCTCACGTTTATGGTGTTGGAACACACACACGTTACAGTAGTCATACCACAGTAGATGTGAGATGTAAGCAAGTACAGTAATACCAAATATGGCAACCCAACACTCCACCTCCTGTAGTAATTGGAGGCAGTTGTACATCATAACAGTGAGACTTTTTAAATGAAGATTTTTACTTTTTTTTATCTTTTTCTTTGATCTCCAAAATATATTTAGATGTGGGAGACTCCCTACGAATTAGGCTGTTTGTCAGTCTCTCATTAAAACTTTTCGGGAATGACGCGCTCCACATCCTCAAAATATAGCGCTACCATTACCACTTCTAGTATTTTTACCCACCACCTGATGAAGTCAGAGGAGGGTATTGTTATCACTGGTATGGACAAGATAGGTGGCATAGAGATTTTCATTTCCGGAGCAAATCTCAGAAAGTATTAACTATGGAGTCATGAAATTTCATATACAGTACCTTGTTATCCGTAGGGGTTAGGTTCCAGAGACCCCTGCGGAAGGCAAATTCCGCGGATACGCAAGTCATCACAAAATGGCACATTATTTCCACATAAGCTAAGCACATCCCTGAAAAAATAAAAACATACTTTACAATATTACAAATACATATTAACACTCACCAAAAGACTGTGTGTTCTCTTCATAGCCTTCGTACTGTGATGACGATTGCTGTATGACGATGATGATTGCTGTATAGATGACAACTTCAGCCAACGACATTCCACTTTTCAACATATCTAAAATCTCTGTTTTCTCTGCCAATGATATGCTCTCTCTTTGGCTTTGAAGGATTGCTTTTATCCTTTACTTGTTTCTTGGGAGCCATTTTTCACACACACAATGCAAATACAGTAGAGTTGTAAACACGAGAAGGGCGACAACGATGTAAATAGTGAATTGACTGGTGTTTACAATAAGACTGGCGGAGTGGCTGGAATGCCCGTGGGTGCGGGTATGGTGACTGCAGCGACAAAAGAAGTGCGTGTTGTGGACCAATTTCAAATTGAGTTACAGTGTATAGTAAAGTATTAAAATAATTTTGATCTGCGGAAACATGGATGCTGGCATCAAAATATACATAAATTTCTAGTTCATGGTCGAAAATCAGTTAAATGTTTTAAAAATATGGTTGTGGTGGTGGCAGCACACACACTAAGTTTTATGGCTATATACAATCCTTCATACAGTGCTTGGGACTTTTAACTTGTTAAATGGCCGTCCATGGGCGTGGTGGATTTAAATTTGGCTCTCCTGTACAGTTCCTTTCTTTTTTATTTGTTTCAATTGATTATATCTCAGCCATTTTTAACAATTTTCACTTTTTTTTTTTTTTTGTCTGAAGGACAATTGTAAGGCGAAGAAGATGGGGAGTCAAAATAAAACAAATTTTTGAGCCCTTTTTTTTATATATATATTTTTTTTTCCTCAGAAATTTAATTCTTAACTGAGGTTTTAAGGTAAAAATTCATTGCCCTTACAGTATCATGGGAGGGATGCCAACAAAATTTATTCCCTGAAAGTGTTACAGAAGACCACTGTTTTCATGGAGACTAAGCAAAAGATATTTGGTAAGTTCTTTTCAGCCATATAATATTTTGAACTTAACTGAAAATTTGCACATGATTCCTAGTTAAGTATGGCATTATGGAATGGCAGGAAGCGATACTGCAGAGAATAATAAGTTAATAGAAAGGAAAATGATTAATAACTTTTCTGTCTGTAAAACTAATTCAGTTGTACCATCCAAGAGTAACGAGTGCCAGCACCTCCTTAAATCTGCCAATACAAAATCCGCAGATATCAAGGGTCTACTGTACTTATGTGTCTTATAGTCAACTGGTGCCTTTTTGATAGGTAGTATGTTGTGTCTTGAGTGTGTGTGTGCGTGTGTGCATGTGTGTTTTTAATAAGAAAAAAAAAATCTCTCATAGATTTCAGTGCACCCTATGCAAGTGATCTGAAGTCACAACTCAGAAAATATTCACCACAGAGTCATGAAATTTCACATTGTTATGTGCCTTATAGTGAACTAGTGGCTTTTCATAGGTAGAATGCTGTGTCTTATGTTTTTTTTAAATAATTAATTTTAAAAATGTAATTTGCTTCAGAGATTTCAATGCAGTCTGATCTCTCTGTTATACAAAAGGGGGGGGGGGGTGGCTGAGGACCATTATGCACTTGGTTAGATCTACAGGGAGGCGAGGGATATGTGCTTGGTCAAGTGGGGAGTTGCAACAGCATAGTGTTGCCTACGTTTGAACTTCTCTGTGCTTATAAGAAAGGATATGAAGTGCCAAACCTGTGAAACTCCTCCCATCCAATAAAACACAGCAAATTCTTAGTCCGTTCATTTCAAGATACCTGCAAGATTCGTATTTAAATATCTATGTCTTTGGCAATGGGAAAGACAGACTGAAGATGACAGTTCCAGTGTTGACTAGTTGCATACATTGAGAACTGCGAGTACTGGATAAATCATGACATAGTGAGTTGAACGGAAAAAGTGTCAGAGTGTGTATCCCCGCTGTACTATTAACTGATACCAGATGATGACCCACATGATAATTATTACCCCCGTCAAGGAGGTTATGTTTTTGTCGGCTTTGGTCTGTTTGTCTGTTAGCAAGATTACTCAAAAAGTTATGAATGGATTTTGCTGATTTATTTATTTATTTATTTTGAGGCATAGGGTATGGCCCAAGCAACAATCCATCAGATTTTGGTGGTGATCCGAATCATCATTCTGAGCCAGGATTCTTTTTAAGGATTCATTACTATTGCAGGAGAGTGCCAGTTTCAACATTTATATTTCTAGCTCAGTGAATAATGTCTACAATGCTTGCACAGTAATTGCAAGATCTCCATAAGATCTACCACACACAGGGGTGTTGACAAATGGGGGATTGTTCAGCCTTGGCAGAGATTTGCAATCTCAACTTGCTCGTGTTCACAAATGTATGTGAATTTCTGAAGCCGACTGTATGTTCATACAAAAAGAAGTATCAGTACCTGTACATGATTACCTATGAATCCTTATCACTGGATTCATACATGTACAATGAATAAAGTTAAAAAGTGCGCAAGCATACACACACACACAATAATTTCATCCGTTGGTCTGAACTCTTCAACTCGAGATCCTCCTGCTCCTCCTGGCACCTTGCCAAAAACCTCTCTAACAACATTACCTCATCATCTTTCCCTCCTCCTATCCCCCCTGATAGCTCTGTAGTCTTCTTTTACTGGTAAAGCAGAACTCTTTGTTCAGGTTTTCTTCTCCAATTCCACTTTAGATTATTCCAGTGCTCTCCCTCCATCTCTTCCCCTCTCTGACTTCCTCAAGGCCGACATTATAATTTCTTCAATTGGTGAATTTTCTGCAATCATTGGTCTCAATACTGACAAGGCATATGGGTCTGGTGGGGTCCCACCGGTTGTCCTCAAGAATCGCACTTCTGTGCTTACACCCTGTCTAAGTAAACGCTTTCGCCCTTGTCTATCAACTTGCACCTTTCCTTCGTGCTGGAAGTTTGCTTTCATTTAGCCTGTCCCAAAGAAATGTGACTATTCTCATCCCACTAACTAGAATCGAATTACTTTATCATTCGGTATTTCAGAAGTTTTTAAATCTATTCTTAACAAAAAAAATTTACAGCATTTTTCCTATCACAACATTCCTTCTGATCGTCAATACGGGTTCCGCCAGGGAGGCTCCACTGGTGATTTTCTCATCTTTCTTTCAGATTCCTGGTAATCCTCCTTTCGGGACTCTGGCAAAAGCTTTGCCATTGCAATTGACATCTCAAAGGCATTGATCGAGTATGGTGATGATTCCACCCTTCACCTTTCCCACAGCGTCCATCTCTGCAATTGCTTCAACAAACAAGGGAGACTATGGCACACCTAATGTCTATCTTGGCGCATATTTTTGATTGGAGTAAAAATAGCCTTGTTTCTATTGCATCAAAAACTCGGTTCCTTCATCTATCAACCCAACAAAATCTTCCACAGGAGTACCCTCTAGTTTTTAACAATATCCAGCTCAATCCTGCATCATCTTAATACATACTTGTAGTTTCTTTCTCTCGGTATTTATCTTCGAAAGAATATATTATCTCTCTCGTAAAATCTGCTTCCAAGAGATTGGATGTGCTAAACCGAATTTGTACTTTCTTTACCCTTGCACAGTTGTTGACCTTATACACTGGTTTCATTTGCACCTGTGTAGAGTACAGCACTCATGAGTGGGGCAGCTCCCCACACACAGCTCTTCCCAGGGTGGAGTCAGAGGCTTTTCGTCTCATTAACTCTCCTTCTCTTACTGACTCCCTTCAACCTCTGTCTCCTTGATGCACTGTTAAGCTTTATCTCTTTCTGTGTCTATGTCATTTGTCACTGCTCCTCTAAACTGTCTGCTTGCATCCCTCCAACATTATGGCAGGCAAAGAGTTCACCGCTACTCCCAGACCTTCATGTATACAACAAGTCAATCTCTGGAACTGTCTCCCTTTGTCTGTCTTTCCGACTGCCTAGGATCTCCAGTCTTTCAAATGCAGTGTGTCAAGGATTCTCAAAATTAATGGATCTTGAATTTGGCTGTCTATTATCTGGGTTTTGTTTTTTCTTGGAGGGAGGAATTTGCAGGCCCCTGGCCTTTGGTTCCTTTTTCCTCGCATAAACATACATGCACACACACACACACACACACACACACACACACACACACACACACACACACACACACACACACACACACGTGCGTGCATACATTTCTTCTGATCGCCACCAGAAATTCAGAGCACAAATAGGCAGGCAGGCAAATAGAAAGGCAGGCAAACAAGTAACGGGCAGGTATGAAGGTAAGCAGGCAGGCAGACAGCAAGTATGAAGCCAGCCAAGCAGGTGAGCAGGTATATAGTATAAGCCAGCAGGCCGGCAAAAAACAAAAATAGATAGGCAGGTGGGCTGGCAGATTTTCAAAGGGCTATAACATGAGACTAGTTGAAGATACAGATATTTACTATTAAGAACATACAGGACCTTGCAATATGGACTTTCATTTGGCACCAAGACCTTTGACCTTGAGTGATCGTGAAAGGTCAAGCTCAAGGTCATGGATATTCCAGGGGCCATAACTAGAAATTTGTCGAAGATAGAGATATGCTTACTATTATTAAGGAACTCCCATGTGGCTTTTTAATTGGTACCATGACCTTTGACCGTAGGTGACCTTGGAAGGTAAAACTCAAGGCCACGGATATTCAGGGGGCTGTAACTCGAAACTCGTTGAAGATAGAGATATTCAATTTTATCAGGATGCAGAAGGTCTCATAAGGGCTTTGATTTGGCACCATGACATCTGACCTTGAGTGACCTTGAAACTTTAAACGCAAGATCACGGATTTTTAGAGGGCATAACCTGAAAAGATTTGTGCCATTACCTTAGACTTTATTTTGTACTGACAACAAATGGCGGTAATGATTAAGTATTTAACAGCCATAAAATATCTGCTATCAGGCAAGGTTTATTGTGACTGGCACTGCTTGTTAAAGTGTTGATTCTATGTGAGTATATAGATTAGGAGGGTATCCTAGCATTAAAGGGCTTAATTACCTGTCCCCACCCCAGAGATGCTCGGGGACGGGTATTGTTTCACTCGGTATGTCTGTCTGTCTGTTTGTCTGCCTGTTTGTTAACAACTTTACGCAAAAACTACTGGTGCGATTTTGATTAAAACTACAGGGATGAATGGCTATGACCTGATTACCTAATTAGATTTTGGGCCAAATGAAGCCTAGGCCCAGGCTGTAAGCCCAAAAAATAAAAAAAAATAAAAACATATTTTTTGCCATTACTCCGTTCGAATTCATCATATCAACATGAAACTAAAACCTAATGGTGCATCTTTCAAATCTCCATCCTAAGACATGCCTCATTACTTTGGGGGGGGGGCACCCCACAATTAGCAATAAGGGGTCAGTGTCAGGTGGGTCGGGCCAAAAATTTGGAATGGACATAAAATTGCCAACTTTCACCAGATTTACTCTAAATTTGATATGTGACATCTTTGACTAGATATCCTGTTGTGTTTTATACGTCATCACTAAAATGACTGCCGGGGACGGGTTTGCTGTGTCTTGGCACCGCTTCTTGTTAAGTCTGTGTCAGTCCCCTCCAATTAGAAATTCTTTCACAAATGGAATAATATTGTTTGGAGTGACCAAAAAATGAACTGAAAACAACGTGATCATTCTGAAAGGCTTAAACGGTAGCAACTAGAGAATGAAAGATGAAAAAAAGGAAGCGGGGACAAGCAAAAAGAAAAAGAAAAAATCATGCAAGTGGGTAGACAGAAGTATGCAAACAGTAATACCCAGACTGGTTGAAAAAATAAGCAAGCATGTGGAGACAAGCAGTCAGAATTTAACAATCAAGCAGAGAAGCTGTGTGGATGAGTTAGAGGTTGAGAGTGGAGGTGCTGGAGGGATAAGGGTGAGGGAGGGTACCGTGCGTAGGTGGGGGTAGCTCGGGAGAGTATGTGGGCGAGGAAGAATAAGTATGGAGATATGGAGAAAATATATGGCTGGGGAGAGGAGAGGTGGACAGGGTGGTGATATGTGGGTTCGCAGGTGGAAGAAGATCCCGGTATGTGGGTAAGAGAGATGTGAAGATATGTGGGTTGGAAGTCAGGCAGAAATTGTATAAGTCAGGTACCTGCGAAAAAGTTAAGTGAGTGAAGGATAAACGGAGATGTGCGATTGGGTGAAGTGCGGCAGAATACATGGGATGACTGGAGAGACGTTATGTGAGTGGGGAATATCAGGGGGATGAAGAGGCTGGAGGCTTAGAAGATATATGGATGGAGGAGTGGTAGGTGGATCGTATATTGGAGGAGAGATGCGAGTGGAAGACAGACTCCGGGAGAAGTAGTATGTGGATGGGGAGAGGTGGAGGAAGAGTTGTGATTACTAACGGAGCGGAGGTGGGTATGGCAGAAGTGGAGGTGACGAGATGTGGACGCCAGAGGTGTGAGGAAGGCGTTGTGGTGAGGTCGAGGGGGGATGCGGATGCAGTCAAGGAGTGTAGGTGGTGGAAAACACAAATGCGTGAGAAAACGGTGCGCAGAAATGAGGTACGTGATGGAAAAGAAATTTATGGCATGCAAGGGTCGAGTGGTTGAGAGGTGGAGGAGAAAAGGTGTTGTTGGTGGAGAAGCGTTGGGGAAGGTGGAGAGGTGAAGAGATGGGGTAGGTTGTGAGGGGACATGAAGGTGTGCAAGGTAAGGGTGATGGGAGATGTGTTAGAGGGTGAAGACATAGAAGACGAAGGAGGAAGCTGTAGAAATGAGGAAGATGATAGAGAGCGGTGGAGAGGTGTGAGATAAGATGAGGACAGGTGAGGAAGTGAGGTACAATGGAGGAAGATGCAGAAGTGTGAGAGATGTTGAAGAAGTTTTAGTGTGAGACGATGGAAAGGTGAAGATGTGTAAGAAATGATTGAGAAAGGTGGAAAAGAGTGAGAGATAATGGAGAAGTGAATGATGTAATGGGGGGAGGTGAGGTGTAATAAAACATATGAATGCGTAGAAGTATGAGAGGATGGGAAGGTGAAGCTGTGGAGTGTGGAAGAAGTGATGGAGGGGGGTAGAAAAGAGTTAGAGATATTGTAGAAATGAGTGAAGTAATGAAGGAAGGTGAAGTGTAATAAAAGATA
>JAGKTI010042866.1:0-10048 GCA_018397915.1 Birgus latro
TCTATCTGTGCCTTCATCTCTAGCTTCCTTTCTGGTCGTTCTATAGCCGCTGTTGTAGATGGCCATCGTTCCTCTCCTAGACCTATCAATAGTGGTGTTCCTCAGGGCTCTGTCCTATCACCTACTCTCTTCCTTTTATTCATCAATGACCTTCTAAGCTGTACATCTAACCCTATCCACTCATATGCTGATGATTCCACCCTTCACCTTTCCATTCGGTTCCTGCAACGTCCATCTCAGCAGTTACTTCAACAAAAAAGGGATGAGGCTATGACACACCTAATGTCTGACTTGGCTCGTATCTCTGATTGGGGTAAAAATAATCTTGTTATTTTTAATGCATCGAAAACTCAGTTCTTACACTTATCAACCCGACAAAGTCTTCCTCAGGATTACCCACTAATGTTTAATAATGAACAGTTATGTCCTGCAACATCCTTGAACATGCTTGGGGTTTCGTTCTCTTGGGATTTGTCTTGTAAGGAGCATATTACATCTCTTGTGAAATCTGCTTCCAAGAGATTAGGTGTGCTAAGCGGATTCCGAACTTTCTTTACCCCTGCACAGTTGTTGACCTTGTACACGGGTTTTATTCGCCCGTGTATGGAGTACAACTCTCATGTGTGGGGAGGCTCCCCACATGCAGCTCTTCTCAATAGGGTGGAGTCAAAGGCTTTTCGCGTCATTAACTCTCCTCCTCTTACTGATTCCCTTCAACCTTTGTCTCTTCGCCGCACTGTTGCATCTTTATCTCTCTTCTATCGCTACTTCAACGGTCACTGTTCCTCTGAACTGTCTGCTTGCATCCCTCCACCTCTACGACGGGCACGTAGTACCCGTCTAGCAACAAACTCTCATCCCTTTTCTGTCCAACTCTCTAATGCAAGAGTTAACCGTTACTCCCAATCCTTCATTTATGCAACTGGTCAACTCTGGAACTGTCTTCCTCTGTCTGTATTTCCTACTTCCTATGATCTCCAGTCTTTCAAACGCAGTGTGTCCAGGCATCTCGAATTGAACGGATCTTGAATTTGGCTCTCTTTTGTACTGTTTTTGCTTTTTCTTGGAAGGAACAGTATGCAGGCCTGTGGCCTTTGGTTCCTTCTTGCTTGCATAAAAAAAAAATCTTCCTCGCTCATTCATTCCCGATCTTACACATTTCACACACCCCCACTCCACATAACACCCTTTCGTCTTCGTTTCGCACAATGCTATCACGGCATATCTCGCACTCTTGAACACATTCACCACTTCCACCCTCTTGGTGTCCTCATTTACACCTCTGACATTCCATATGGCCATGCGAATCTGCCCATTTGGTTGGGGCCCTGGGCAGGTATTGGACCCTCTGAGGCTCTCTGAAACAACTTCCTTGATTTATGTGATTTTGGATAGGGGAATCTTGGGGACACTTAATCCTGCCGAAAACCCTGGTTATATGGTTACCACCCAGCATAGTAAATGATTTCCTGGGTACAGAAAACCATTTGGCTTGTCACTCAGTGTAGAGATCATGTCATCTCTACATTGAGTGAGTGGATGATGGGCCCCCCCATCCACCATATGCTTTCTCCAAATCCACGGAGGCCACATACAACTTCCCTCTCTTTTCTAGAACCTTTTCCACTGAAGACCTAAGAATATCTGATCTACACAACTTCTTTCCTTCCTAGTACCTCCCTGCTCTTCTCCAACTAATTCCTGTTATTTCCCTGATTCTGTCAATAAGTATCCTACCATATTTTTCCTGTTACACCAAGACAAATGCCCCTATGATTACTAAACACTTCTTTTTCCATTTTTCATTTGTACAGGGGAATAATTATACCTGACTTCCAATCCTCCGGGACTCTACATTCTTCCCAGGCCAATCAGCACATCTTCCATATCCATTCTTCTTCCATCTCTATCCCCATGCTTCAGCATTTCACCCCACATTCCATCAATTCCTGGAGCTTTCCCCATTTTCATGTTCTTCATTGCTTCCACTACTTCCATCCTACTGGTCTCTTCCTCCCTTTTCATCTCTCCGCTCCTCCCAGCCATTTATATTCGCATTACTTTCATTTTCCGTGTTTAACAATTCCTTAAGTGTTTTCTCCATCTTTTTTTTCCATTTTTCATTTGTACAGGGGAATAATTATACCTGACTTCTAATCCTCCGGGACTCTACATTCTTCCCAGGCCAATCAGCACATCTTCCATATCCATTCTTCTTCCATCTCTATCCCCATGCTTCAGCATTTCACCCCACATTCCATCAATTCCTGGAGCTTTCCCCATTTTCATGTTCTTCATTGCTTCCACTACTTCCATCCTACTGGTCTCTTCCTCCCGTTTCATCTCCCCGCTCCTCCCAGCCATTTATATTCGCATTACTTTCATTTTCCATGTTTAACAATTCCTTAAGTGTTTTCTCCATCTTCCCACTATTCCTCTCTTCTCCACTATCAGTCTGCCTTTTTTTTATCGTTTACTCCCCTACTAACCTATCTATCACCCTGTCTGACTCTCTTTACCTCCTTCCAGAAAATTTTCTTACATTCCATCCACTTTACACTCAAATTCCTTCCAAATTTCTCATCCACTCTCTTCTCATTCTCTCTTACTGTTCTTTTCATTTCTCTTTCTACATATAACTCTCTCTCCCATCTCTCAGCTTACTCCATGCCTCTGCTTTCCATCCACTCATTGTATGCTTTCATCTTTTGTGCCACGGCTTGTCTCACCACTTCATTCCACCATGCTGGTCCTTGCACCCCCTTACGTCTTCTCTTCACTCCACACACCACCACATGCTGCACAGATTTCTTTGATGAATATCTTGCAAACACTTTCAACTTGTCCCATCTGTTCCAGATCATATTTTCCCAGTCACCCCTCCACTTCTCTTTCATATTCTGACTTTTTATTTTCATCCTCTTCCAACCTTTGTACCCTCATTGTATAGACTACTTCCTCTTGTCTTTCCTTTCTCTTACTTCTCCATGTCATTTGAACCTTGACTTTTACCACCACCAAGTGGTAGTCTGAAAGTCCACTCCCCCAACCTCTGTATGCTCCTGTATCCATTACACAGCTCATTCTATCATCCACACACACATAATCAGTACCGTATTTCATGGCATATAAGATGTAGCATTGTGCAAGACGCACCTACTGGTGACAGGGCAGTTCCGTGAAAAAAAAAAAGTTTGCCCCAACCGAGACTGCAGTAAGGTTTCTTGATATGAGCCATTACTACTCAGATACACACTCACCTTTCAGAATCTATTCAATACTGCTCATGAGCCTTTGGTTTCTTTTTTTTTTATGTACAAAGAATGGTACAGGAAAAGAAAACAAAACCTTCTTAACAAAACGTGACTGATATGAGCCATTATCACTTAGATACACACTCACCTTTCAGAATCTATTCAGTACTGTTCATCAGCCTTTAGTTTCTTCTTTTAAGTACAAAGAATGGTACAGGAAAAGAGAGAAGAAAACAAAACCCCTTCTTAACAAAACGAGGCCATCTCAAAACAGTTTATGTTTATGAGGTCACGGAGGTGTCTGATTTCTCTCTTAATCTGAGAATGTTCATCTTCAAAATATAATTAATATACTGTATATCAGTAAATAGATCTAAACACTATTTTTAAATTCTTATGAATTTAAAACCACCAACGAACTCAATAAAATCTGTTCTTTCATTCACTGATGAAAATATAAAGGCCATTAAAAGTAGAAATACACTTTATCTTCAGATCAAGTGCTTGTATGTTGATGAAAATTAGACAACACAAACAGAATACAAAAATACAGTACAATGAACGTTCACATCAGTTCATTTATCCTAAAAGAACCCCGTCATACTCCACATCTCTGGTGTTATAGAATTTTCCCCACATTGTTTTGACTCAAGCATCTCATCAGACTGCTACCATCACTAATTATGCACTGTCCTTAACCTCTAAATACCTCCACAAATAATATAAAAATGTAGCGCTTGTAAATACACACTAAAAAAAAAAATATGTTTTACAACTGAAGTTCAGTACAGTGAGGCTGCTTGGGAACAGGGTAGACACTTGTCTCTACCCTTTCCTCTCAGTATCATTCCCTCACTGTCAGCTGTGTTTGCCTAGTTGCATCACCAGTTACAAATGCATACTTCACTGATCAGAATTTGCTCTAAACAGACATTCATCTCAAAACACATCCAGTATAGTGAAAACATCCATTGATACACCTTAGTAACACTGCTGCCTCCCAGTTGCTAGACAGCTGTCTCTACCCTCTTCTCTCAGTATCACTTCCTCACTGTCAGCTGTTTGCCTTGCAGCATCAGCAGTTAAAAATGCATACTTCACTGATCACTCACAAAATGTCACGAAGTGAAACCAACCTAATTAGGGTGATTGAATTTCCATACATGACGAAAACCTGTTTTGATGACTCAGCAGTTTCATTAGCCAGCATCTCTCCAATATGATTGCTTTGCTAGTTAGTGAATGGATGGCAAGCAAAGTGGTCATGACTGCCTTTCAGAAGGTTAGCAGAGTGTTCACCAGTGATCATGTTAGCTTGCTAGAGTAGGGTGGATGCTAAACTGTTATACCGCTAAACCCCATGACGGTATTGGCCAGTTGAGCTGTAAACAAACTGTGAATGTTTTGTGTATTCTAGAACTTGAATGTTTCTGAAATCTGCTGCATATATGCACTCACAAAATGTCACTAAGAGAAACCAACCTAATTAAGGTGACTGATTTTCATACGTGACAAAAGTCTTTTAATGACTCGGCAGTTTCTCCAGCCATTATCTCTTCAGTATGACTGCTTTGCTAGTTAGTGAATGGATGGCAAGCAAAGTGGTCATGACTGCCTTTCAGAAGGTTAGCAGACAGTTCACCAGCGATCATGTTAGCTTGCTAGAGTAGGGTGGATGCTAGATGCTAAATTGCTAAACTGCTAAACATCTTGACGGTATTGGCCAGTTGAGCTGTAAACAAACCGTGAATGTTTTGTATGTTCTTGAACTTGCATGTTTCTAAAATCTGCTGCATATGTACACTCACAAAATGTCACAAAGAGAAACCAACCTAATTAGGGTGATTGAATTTCCATATGTGACAAAAGTCTGTTTTGACGACTCAGCAGTTTCACTAGCCAGCATCTCTCTAATATGACTACCTTGATAGTGAATGGATGGCAGGCAGAGTGGTTATGATTGCCATTCAGAAGGTTAGCAGACAGGTCACCAGTGATCATGTTACCTTCCTAGTGTAGGGTGGATGCTAGACGTTAAACTGCTAAATTGCCAAACCGCTAAACATCTTGACGGTGTTGGCTAATTGAGCTGTAAACAAACTTGCTCAATGGAGCCAAGCTAACCTGCCTAGTCTGGCCTCCAGGACACATGGGAATATTTTAAGGTAACTTTGGGACAAAAAAGTGCATCTTATTTGCCACAAAATACGGTAATTGCCTTCTGTTCATTCAGTTCGCCACCCACCCTTCTCATCACTCACTGCATATACCTGTGGATCATTTTGTGCTTAATGAGGATAATGGTTATCACCAACCTCCTCCTTGCACTACAGTCCACTGGAGCACTTCCATTCTCATCCACTTCTGCGGTCACACCCCACTCACCAACAACTCCATCCACCTTCACACTCCCTACTTTTCCATTCATATCTCTAATAAAAAACACTCTCATTGCACTCAAGCACGCTTCCACATTTACCCAAAACTCTTCTTTTACTTTGCTTTTACAATCTTGCATTGGTGCATGCACACACACAGTTGCCCCCTTTTTTAAAGGTACTTTCAATCTTACCCATGCAATCCTTGAACCAACTGATCCATACACTCTTATATTCTCCGTCAGTACGTCACACACAACAATACATACACCCTCTTTTGCCCTCTCATTATACCTACACCCATCAATATACCCCATCCATTCTCCCACTTTCTCTCACACTCGCCTCTCCATTTAGTCTTCGTTAATCCACATATGTCCACTTTTGCACCCTGAAACACCTGAACAATCTCTCTCTTTCATATCATCATTTGCACCCCTTACATTTCATGTTGCTATCCTAATCTTATCCTTTGTTGAGACTTTGGTTGTCATCTGTATGTCCGGCCTGGTTTGAGGCTTCTTGTTTATATTTTTAGTGAGTTGTTTACTGGGGAGGGACAGTAACCCTCCGCCAACCCATTTGTTGACACGTAGCGAACACGTGTTGGTTGGTTATAACGTTACCACCCAACATGTCAAATGATTTCCTGGTTTACAGGAAATCATTTGGCATGCCACTCAATGTAGAACTACTTCACAAGAAGTTAAGATACATTAATCAGCAGCACAGTATAAAAGAAAACTGGTGTATCCACACTTTACATATTATTGTATGATGGGGATTATAAGATGGGTGTTTTTTGTGTATTGGCCTCATTTACTGCATTTTTTTTTTTCCTATCCATCAGATACCGTCAGTTGTAATTTGTAAGTTTGTGGTTTTATCTAAATTCGATTTTTTCTGTTTCAGCTCTGAGTGAGTCAAAGTTGCTGCCTATGGTGCAGTGTGCCCCTCTGTCAGGGTCTGAAATCCAGACATTAATTGATGTACTTCTTAACAAGCAGCAACAAAACAGTGCTGGAGGCGACTGGGTGAAAAAAGGACGTATGGATCCTATTACACAACTCAAGAGACAGCTTGAGGAGGTGGAGAAAAAGCTACGTGAGAAAGATGAGGCTCACACAAACCTCTCTGCTAAGATCACTGAAATGCGCACTGAATTGCACGGAGAACGGTCCCGAGCCTCCAAACTGAAAGTTCAACTAGAAGATATTATTGCCAACCATACACGCCAACAGGAAGCAGCGGCCTCCAGTGCGAAGGCACAACAGGCTGCTCGTCTTAATGAACTCAGAGCAGCTCTTGAACAAGAATTTGAGGTCAAGCTTCAGCAGCAGCAACAATTAATTGAGAAGTTAAAGATTGCAAGCTGTGAAGGCGAGGTAAATGCCCTTAAGGTCTCCTTAAGTGAGGCAGAGAGGCAAGCTAAGATGCTGCATCAAGAACATGATGAGCTCTCCCAGCGCTGCCAGCAGTATGAGGAACATATCAGGGTGATGGAAGAGAAGCGGGCTGGGGAAGAAGCTGCTCGTAGTGCCCAGTTGGCAGAGATTCAAGTACAGCTGCAGAAAAGTGATGCAGAGAGAGCTGAAGCTTTGTCAGAATTGGCAGCCTTAGGAAGTGAACGAGATGCTCTTAGTGCCCAGGTGGCCAATGGAAATGCGAAATTAGCACAACTGCAGCACAGTTTACAGGTAAATATTCTAAATCAACATTAAACCCATTAATTGCTGCTCTCATAAGTTAAAAATTGGGTAAAATAATAATGTATTAGAATAAAATCCTCGAATATTAAAAAGCAGTGAATGGGTTGTTTACTGTAAACATTGAATAGTAGGTTGGTTCTAGGATATGGTCATACAGAAAAGTAAGACACATGAATTGGTGAACAGGTTTCATTTCAGTGAATTTGAAGGTAAGAGGAGCAAAGTGAAATGCCAAGTTGACGCTGGCCTGGCATGACTGATGTGTGAGAGCACGTGATATGAAGGTTGAGGAAGCAAAGGAATTACTAAAGCAAGAAATTGTATATACTGTATGTATATATATATATATATATATTTATATATATATATATATATATATTTTCCCCCACAAACACTTGTGTAATGCATTTTTAAAGACAAAAAAGTTGATGGTTGAAGTGGGGCAGAGAAATCTGTATGTTTATCCCCATCACTAGACACAGTTCTGCTTTGTGTTCTTATGCCATTTTCTGAATCTTGCCCTTCCCATTTGTACTTTGGTGGGCGGTAAGGTTGCGATGATGGTGTGATATCAGTAACCATGTCCTGTAGTAAATTATTAACCCCTTGATGCAGGGCTTCCTGCACCCTATCCCTTTCCCACAACTGGGCTTATTTTCATAATTTTTTTTTTCCCCAAAAATATATATATTGTTTCGTTTTCTTTTCGTTTTGGAAGGCTCCAACATGCTTGCATACGTCGGCCTTGGTCACCTAATGGCGGCTCTCCATGCTGCTCGATCTCTGGCAGCCTCCCTGTTCAATCCCTTAACCCTGAGGTAACACTTAATGACCTCGTCCCTTGTCTTTCTTGGTCTACCCCTCCCAACCCCTCCCCCAGTATTAACACTTCTCACCCTCTGCACCCAATTATCATCCTCCATTGTCTCCACATGTCCAAACCACCTCAGCCTACCTTTCCTCATCACAACACCAATACACTCCAGTCCCATCTTACCTCTCAACTCTTCCATCGTAAATCCAGCCCCCCCAGGCCTTGCACGCAGGGATGCACTGCACATCCACCTAATCAGTGTCATTTCTGTATGCTTAAACTTGCAAATATCCTCTTCCTTTGCTGCCCAGGTCTCGCTACCATACAGCATCACACTCCTAACACATGCTGCATACAAAGACCCCTTAGCACGTAAGGAGAGTCCTCTCAATGTCAGGAGAGGCAACAGCTCCCTGAACTTCTTCCAACCACTTCTCACCCTAGCAACCGAGCTAGCTCCAGCTCCACCTCGGGCACATAACATGTTTCCCAAATAACAAAACTCTTCCACTCAGTCAAGAGAATCACCAGCAAGTTCAATCCTTTCGTTTCATTTCGTTTCGTTTTTGAAGGCTCCAACATGCTTGCATGCGTCGGCCTTGGTCACCTAATGGTGGCTCTCCATGCTGCTCAATCCCTGGCAGCCTCCCTGTTCAGTCCCTTAACTCTTAAGTCACACTTAATGACCTCGTCCCATGTCTTTCTCGGTCCACCTCTCCCAACCCCTCCTCCAATATTAACACTTCTCACCCTCTGTACCCAATTATCATCCCCCATCCTCTCCACATGTCCAAACCACCTCAGCCTACCTCTCCTCATCACAACATCAATACACTCCAGTCCCATCCTACCTCTCAACTCTTCCATCGTAAACCCAGCCCCCCCAGGCCTTGCATGCAGGGACGCATTGCACATCCACCTAATCATTGTCATTTCTGTATGTTTAAATCTGCAAATATCCTCTTCCTTTACTGCCTAGGTCTCACTACCAAATAGCATCACACTCCTAACACATGCTGCATACAAAGACCCCTTAGCACGTAAAGAGAGTCCTCTCAATGTCAGGAGAGGCAACCGCTCCCTGAACTTCATCCAACCACTTCTCACCCTAGCAACTGAGCTAACTCCAGCCCCACCTCCGGCACATAACATGTCTCCAAAATAACA
The DNA here is from genome assembly GCA_018397915.1 of Birgus latro. Taxonomy (NCBI): domain Eukaryota; kingdom Metazoa; phylum Arthropoda; class Malacostraca; order Decapoda; family Coenobitidae; genus Birgus; species Birgus latro. The sequence continues at coordinate 9,323 of JAGKTI010042866.1, forward strand.
AAACTCCTCTACACACTCAAGAGACTCACCTGCAAGTTCAACCCTCGCATGCCTAACAATCTCCACCTGCTCTCCCCGACACGCCTCACACATGAAATCAGTATTATCTCGCAGTCTGCCTCTAATACCACTACATCTCTTGTGCACCCATTTATCACAAACACTACACAAGATGGAATTACTTCCCACACTCTTGTGGCAAACTGCACATGGCCACTCTCCCTCTCCTCTGATTTTACCGCCACCAACCCTAGATATCATCTTGTTTGTTTTATCTGCATTTACCCTTAAGCCCTTGTACCCCATACCATCTCTCCACTTCTTAAATCTTTCCTCTGCCTCCTTTTCATTCTCTGCAATCAACACCAAATCATCAGCATACAACATCTCCCACAGGAGTCCATCTCTGAAGTCACGTGAGAGGGCTTCAAGCACCATGATAAACAACAAGGGACTCAAAACTGATGCCTGATGCACACAAACATTCACGGAAAACTCATCACTCAAAACTCCATTCACTCTTACCTGGGTGCGAGCACCCATGTACACGGCCATAACCACCCTAACCAGCCACTCTTCCAACCCTAGCTTTCTCATTGCCCACTTCACCACCTCTCTAGGGACTCTGTCAAAGGCCTTTTCCAAATCAACAAAAACAAAATACAATTCCCTTTTCTTTCCAATATATTTTTCCTGAAGCTGTCGAACAATGAATATGGCATCAGT
>JAGKTI010042867.1:0-10048 GCA_018397915.1 Birgus latro
ATGCTTGCTTTGAAACAGAGGCGTTCCTAATATATTTGAAAGTTGAACGTCTCTCTGAAATACATATGGCCACCCTTTGATGAAAATTAATACGTTTAATTGCAGCTGTGAGGAAGAGAGGAAGGGAGGGGGTGGTTAAGGTAGGGAGAGAGGTAAGGATTGAGGAGGGTGGTCAAGGGAGGGAAGGAGGGTGGGTGGGTTGTGGTGGCTGATGTGGAAAGGAAGGAATGGAGTGTTGACTAAGGCAGGGAGGGCAGGAGAGAGTGGGTGATGACTGAAGCAGGTTGGGAATGAGAGAAAGATAGGGTAGTGGCTGAAGCAGAGAGGAAAAGAGAGAGGGATGCGGTGGTGGCTGAGGCAGGGAGGGAAGGAGCGTGGGATAGGGTGGAGGTTGAGGCAGGGAGGGAGGGAGCGAGGGATGGGGTGGAGGTTGAGGCAGGGAGGGAAGGAGCGTGGGATGGGGTGGAGGTTGAGGCAGGGAGGGAAGGAGCGAGGGACGGGGTGGAGGTTGAGGCAGTTTGGGGAGGAACGAGGGATTGGGTTGTGGTTGAGGCAGGGAGGGACTTAGGGAGGGGGATGATTCAGGCATCGAGTAAGGGAGACAAAGTAGGTTGGATGAGAGAGGTTCAAAGAGGGAGCGAACCTGCCCTTTGGCTTATGGTATTAATTGGGCAATCATATCTGGTTCATGCTATAAGAATTCTCACATGCACTGTTTTATAAATTTGCCTATATGCAATCTCTGCACCTACCGACTTCTGTTACAGATGCAAGTACACTATATCCAAATTCCGTGTTTCCATTGCTTTAATTTCACAATGTTTGATATTTCTTAATAAGTGGTTAGATTATTTACAAGAAGAGGAATAAAACACCCAAAGAGTTTTCACCGTTTCTTTTTGTCAAGGGTAATAAAGAAGAAGAGTCAGTGGTGCTGGTGTGCTTAGAGTGATTTAGGGTAACTAATATTCCCCAGTCAACCGATTACATACAGGTAAATGCACGTATAGGAAAATTGTGTATCTGTAGATATGTAACATTCTCTGATCGGCGTGGACAGTACAACGTCCTGTCTTTAAATGATAACCGCTTCAGTACGAGAGGGCATTGGTAAGTCAAATATTCCGTCTAAAGGAAAAAAAGAAAAAAGACAGACAGATGTAGGACCATTATCTCTCGGCCTCACCCGGAAACAAAGGAAGTAATCATAGCTTTTGGGAATGGCTGTAAACCATAAAATCTCATATGACTATAGACAAGAACTCAAATCATTGTGTTTATCTGTTTGCAGGTTAGGCCCTTCGAAAATCAGTAGGCTACAGCAAAACCCAAAAATGGACAAGGAAAGAATTCCGTGCTGTGATCAAGTATTTGCGAAAAAAAGGTATGACCCCCAAGGAAATCAATGAGGACATTGCCAACACACTTGATGACAAGCCTCCTTGCTATTCCACCATAATGACGTGGGCTGTTGATTTCAAGCAGGGCAAGGAGAGGAACGAAGATGACCCACAGTAGGAACGCCTCAAATCATCGACCACGGACGATCATGTGGAGGCCATTTACGGGATGGTCTTGAATGGCAGACGTTGGCTGTACAACAGATAGCCAACACCATGTGCATCAGTGCTGGCTCAGTGCACACTGTTTTGGCTGACGACTTGGGTATGGGTATGCTGTGTGCAAGATGGGTGCCCAGAATGTTGACACCAGACCACACGCTGACCAGACTGAAAACTTAAAGGACATTTTTGACTCGTTTCCAGGCTGATCCTGTAAAGTTTTTCCAGAGATTTCTGACCCGGGATGAGACATGGGTATACCAATTTGAACCTGAATCACAGAATCAAAGTAAGCAAGAGAAACACCATGGTTCTCCATCTCCCTTCAAAATTCAAGGAAGTGTCATCTGCCTCATTGTTTTCGGACATTTAGGGAATTCTCATGACTGACTATTTGCAAGGGGGTTAGACCATTAATTGGGCCCCTAAGGCATTAGAACTGCGACAATCGAAAGAAACTGTAAAAAGGAAAGAGAGAGGAAAGATGCGAACAGGTATGCTGTCACTCCATGACAATGTCTCTGTCTACACGACACAGGTTGCATTGGCTGAAGCAGCTAACTGTGGCTTTGAATTGTTGCCTTATGCTCTTTACTTACCCGACCTGGCTCCGTCTGACTTCAAATTGTTTCCCAAACTAAAATCCCATCTGCGTGGTACCGTTTTTGGAGTGATGAGGTCATCCATGCTGTACTTGGAGGCTCAGGATGCGACCTTCTTCGACAACGGATGTCAGTACTTGAACATAAGTGGAACAAGTGCACTGATCTCTGGGGAGACTAGGTTGAGAAAATGTACAAGAACAATCTCCAGCGATTTTTTTTGTGTGATGCCTAGAGGTTCTAGAAAGACTCGCGTAGTCTGCGGGAGTCAAGGACCTTGCGTTTGAAAAGGCTTAGGGAATGACTGACAGACTGGAGCGCTTCAAGAGATGCTCCGGCGTACAAAAGAGACGCTATTATACTGAAAAGGTTAATGGAGATTATATGTGACTCCTTCAGTAGGAAATCATCTATATGTTGAATGAAACTGTCTACTGGCAGCATTAAGAAAATGCAAAATTCCTCATCAAAACGAAAGTCTATGTTTTATTATCTTTTATCTTTAGACAAATATACTTTCCTGAGGATAGATTCCTTGAACCGGGGGATATATACAAACTCCATTTGTCCTCTCACTGCCAGACACAATTGCAGTGTTGAATAAAATAATCTGAAGGTGGCAAGAACAAACGGAAATTATACACCATCACAGTGACGTTGTTGGAATCATCAAAGGTGTGCACATACTGTAACTACTTTTACTCAGATATGTAATACAGGTTATATAGATTCTCCTCTCTCTCTCTCTCTCTCTCTCTCTCTCTCTCTCTCTCTCTCTCTCTCTCTCTCTCTCTCTCTCTCTCTCTCTCTCCACTGTTTTTTCTTGCTTAATTCAAATATTACTACTGGATTGCTGCTATTGTCTCAACACCTCTTACATTCAAGTAAAATCTGTTAAAATTGGAATATTAATGATTTACTCACTTAGAGTAGTCGGTGTTAACGCTTTACACTTCTCCCCTTCTATTATGCCACGTTCCTCTCGTCACTGGTCTCATTTTTCCTGCCATAATCATAGGTTAGTTCAGCGCTACCTCCTTCACTTGGTTTCCTTCCCGTTCTTTTTATCTTACTCTCGTTCCATCCCCCTTCTATAAATTAGTTTACCTGGAAAATTATCTCAGTTCATTTACATACCTATTTATCCATCAGCCTGTCTGTGTTCATTAATTCTAAATGATGCATCCTGTGAGCAGCGGCCTTGATAAAAGAATTTCTTGCGAATATTATTGTCCGCATTGAAAGTTGCTATCTTTGTCGTTTCCTCCTTCCCTTTATCCTTCTAAACTTACAATCATCTTTCCATCCACCTTCGTCATCGTTTCAGCTGCTCCCCTGCTCCCTTACTATCTCCTCCCACATTTTCGTTCAGGCTCCCGGTCTTCATTAAATCGTACGATATTCTTTCCTTTTCATTGTCTTCCAAGAAATTCTGACGAGAAGACCTGACGAAACCGTGTGATTGGGTGGCGGTGTGGGAGGCGGAGTGACTAAGGGGAAATGTCTGTAAGAGAGGTTGAGAGGGGAGTGAAAGGTATTAGACAGCACAGGAAAGGTAGTGTGACATTCTGTTCTGAGCCCATAAAAAACCTTGGTGGCTTCCATTTCTTTTCTCATTCTCTAAAGGATATTCCCAAGAGATATTAACAACTTAAAGATTTGAATTTCATTAAATCAGGCTTTACTGATCTACCAGAAGACCCGCCGACATGCCGTAAAAATACCCCCGCTAATACCAGTACACCAGACCTGTATGAGACAGCCCTAGCATGTATTCAATATGGACGGTGGGTGTTAGCGCCGAAGTGGTGACATGTAGAGGTGTATGGTATGTAGGAGGACTACTGGGCCTTGTTAGCAGGCTGTGAAGCCTATGCCCAGAGTCGGACACATAAAAAAATTAAAAAAAATCTGATTTGTCTATGTCTATCTATCTATCAGTCAGTCTATCTATCTATCTATTCATCTATGTACCTCTCTCTCTCTCTCTCTCTCTCTCTCTCTCTCTCTCTCTCTCTCTCTTTCTAAGTTGTAGGCGCCAGAACATTAGCATTCTGATATTTTTCTAGGCAAAGCTCGGTAGTTACCTGTTTGCAGTCAAGGATCCTCAGAATTAAAAAAAAAATACAGAAAGTTACCAATAAAGAAAAAAAAAATCCAAACGAGATCCAGCTTAAGAAAAGGCCCGACAAAAGGAAAATAGAAAGTGTCATGGTCATAAAGAAGAGAAAAAGGTGTTCAGCGATGTAGAAGAAAATATAACCTAAACCTTCACATCCACATTATTTTTAAGAAAAAATGTGAACTGAGTGATGCGGGACAAGAAGTGTGTGTGTGTGTGTGTGTGTGCTCACCGAGTTATAAAGGGCAGTAGTTGATTCTTGTACATTGGTCGACATCTTACGTAGTCTTGGTGGAATATACTGAATTATTAGCAGTTCATTCGGGTACTATACCTACTTACATAATTCATATTTCTGTCGCTTGCCATATTAGACTCCACGTGAAAACTGTTGTTAAATACTGTGTGCGTAATAACATGTCAGTTTAAACTCTGTTGCTTATTTAGTAAATCAAACTTTATATCAACTTTTCTTTTTAACAACCCAACTATATTTCTGGGAATTTAAAGGAACAACTAATCAAAACAACAAAGGGGCGAGACCACACTGTTCCCCTCGAGTGTGGTGATGCTCTCTCTCTCTCTCTCTCTCTCTCTCTCTCTCTCTCTCTCTCTCTGGGCCGTTTTTGAAAAATAGAATAAGACATCTGACTGCAGAATATTCCCCTACAGGCATTTTTATATAGTTCATGTGGGCGTAGGGCTCTCCCGTGACGTTCTTCGTACTGTGAGTTCCATCTCAAAGCGGAAAACACACACACACACACACACACACACACACACAATATTGCCTCCTCATCTCTTACTAGATTTCATAGCAGAGGAGCGCTGGCTTGCTGCTTTATGATGCATCTTTTTTATTTTTTTTTCAATGAAGGAATTATTCACGAGCGTGTGGAAATGTTTCTCATTGCCCAAACACTCCTTTGATGTCTACGTTCAGAAATATTGCAATAATCTATAGATTATAATAATGATTTTAAAACAAGAGTTAACATTATTACATATTTCCATACAATGTCAGTCTTGAAATAATTGGCTGTAGACTACAGGATTGTTAAAAAAAATATCAAAATGAATTTGCATAACATCAGTGTTTATACTCACAGGGGAAGATAGATAAAAGGTGATGACAGAATTGTTGTAAAGTATAAAATGCAAATTCTCATGTAAATTGGTCGTGTTAAAATCAATGGAGACCGTTCTGAATATGTCTTATGAACAGATTTGTCTCTGTTTATATATGTTAACACTAAGCAGTTTTATTCTGCTTATGAGAAACACTAGGAATGAAATGATAAGCATCAGTCTAAGTTAATCTCATCAGTATAATGGTCTTATTTTTCATGAGACTGTCAGACTGTGGTACACTTGCTCCTCCTAGATGCTTCTTTTCAGCCGAATGAAGACCTATTTACCTTGACTGTGACGACTAAATATTTACATGTCTTTACCAGCGGCGATAGACAGCAGGACAATGAATGGCCGGTGTTCTTCTTCCACTTCTGCACTGACGGATTTGTTATAAGGAGGCCTTTTGAGACATAAAAGGGGTACCATTTGAGGTAATTTGACATGAAGAATCCAAATCTGACATCAGCTGACACCTGAGGTGGCGCCATCTAGCGACAACTTTAGTAAAAGTGCTTAATTAAGCTTCAAACAAGAGCATCGCCGCAGGTCCCAGAGCAATTCTTCTCTTGCTTAACCATCAGCAATACTCATTTGTTTTTGCAAATAACAGAGAACTTTTCTAAATGCTGAGAGGGTTTAAATCAGCCTCAGTTAATCTTTGCAGAAGGAAAACATCAATACTACTAGATTACTGATACCGTCAGAAAATTATATTCGCCGTTTGGGAGATGACTTACAAGGAATGAGTTACTGATATTATCCATGACTCCTTTTAGTACCATGATATATTTTGTTTTCTTCTTCCTACCAACTGTCTTTTTTTTTCGGCCTAAGAGAGACTTATAGGAGTAAAGAGGCTAGATCCTTCTCCATTAACCACGTTTTTATAGGAAAAGGTGTTTATGATTTCATTCACACTTCTGCCAATAATGTAATGACATAATGGGAGATCTCTTGTAGAGAGGAGATAAGAATTAAACTCCATTAATCCCTTCAATAAACTGATGGCAAATATACTTTATACTTGATAGTGTCAGAATAGGTATTTAATAATGCTACCCTGAGATGATGTTCCTGTTGCTACAGTCAGACGATATCATTCGGCTCAGGGTAGGAGAGTGGTGATAGTGGCGGGGCTGGTGAGTGTCGGAGGCGAGGCGCCACTGCCAGACTCAGCAGGTGGTGCACGGCAGTGTAGTCAGGGTTATTGATTCGCTGGGAGGGGCTACCTAGTACGGAGCTGTAGAAGCTGTTGCACCGCTCCCCTGAGAGTGCTGTGCTAGTCTGAGTAGCAGCTCATGGTGACAGGACTCCATAGGCCAAGAGAAATGATTTGGCAGTGCCAAGACTAACAAACTGGCCTTATAATTCTGGAGGGTTTAGTTCGAAAATTCAAGTATGTACTGTATTGCGACAGACATGAATGTAGGGATAAATGGATAAGTGAAAACAGATATATATAGAACGTAATATCAAACCAACTTGCGGTAAACGTTAGCAGAGGTAAAGGAATATACGCTCGTGGAAATGAGACATAGGAAGGCGTAACTCGGGAAACATGTACACACTGAGACACAACAGGTTCTCTCGGGAAGTGGCGACGACCAATAAATGCAAGTGGCGGCGAAGTGACCTTTCATTAAAGAAACAATTCTATTAAAATCTTGCTGCCAGCAGTGATTTCATTTATTTAGTATAGAGTCCTCTAGTAGGGAAGGGCTCAACCAAGGCTATATCTTACACCTCATTTAGATAATTATCTCCTGATCCGGATAGAATCGTCAACTTACTGAAGACATTTCTACGTGTGTCGCCCTGTGTCCCAATCTGAGTAGGGTGCTAGGCCAAGGAGACGGAATACCTAACATACTGCAGGTTTGGACAATTAAAAAAGCCCGGAGGTGGACGCCGAATAGATACAGAGGTTGCGTGCCGTTCCGATGGACCCAGGCTTGAATTAAGGCTGAGGCAAAGAACTGCTTAATTATTTGAACTTCTTTAAAGAAGCCTTTACTGATCTAGCAGAAAACCCGCCGACATGTCGCAAAAACACCCCCGCTAATACCAATACACCAATCATGTATAAGACCGCCCTAAATATGTTTTCAGTATGGATGGGTTGTGTTAGCGCCGAAGTGGTGGCAGGTGGCGATGTAAAGTTCGTAGGAGGACTTCTGGGCCTCAGGGAAGGGACTATTAGCCTATTCCTAATACATAAAAGAAATAAGATTTAAGGAAAAACAATCTATCTATTTATCTATTGCCAGACGCCTTAATCCCTCACGGGGTGGCCACAAACAAATCGCCTTCATGTCACTCTGTCCCATGCCATTTCACTATCACGCTCCCAACTCACACCCCTCTCTCTCATATACCTCTCCACTCCATCCCTCCATCTCATCCTCGGCCTCCCCCTCCCTCTCGCCCCCTCCACCTCACTCACATACACTCTCCTCGTCAGTCTTTCACTCTCCATCCTCTCCACATGCCCAAACCACCGTAACGTGCTTCTCCTAACGCTTCCCATCACATCCTCAACCACACCACAACGCTCCATCACTTCCTCATTTGTTAGTGTCTCTCCATGTGACTCCACATGCTCCTCTCAAATAACTCATTTCCACTGCTTTCACTCTTGACTTCTGTTCTTCCAACAGGGTCCAAGCTTCACTTCCATACGTCAGAGTTGGTATCACAATACTGTCATGTAACAACTTTTTCACTTCCATGCTCACTTCCCTGTTTCTTATCACTGCTTTCAACGAACCAGCAACCTTCCTTCCCTGCTGCACCCTTTCGAGCACTTCACCCTCCAGACTTCCATCCTTACTAATCACACTGCCCAAGTACTTAAATTCACTCACATTCTCCATATCCTTCCCATCCAATCTCACTGTACATTCACTGGCTTCACTTCTCTCGAAGACCATCACTTTACTCTTCCCTACATTCACCTTTAGATTCCGTTTCTTACACACTCTCCCAAACTCATCTACCAAGCCATGCAGCTCCCCTTCATCTTCGCTCAACAACACAGTATCATCTGCAAACAACAGTACAGGGAGTTTCCAAACACTGCCCTCTCTCACTAGGGCCGCTCCAACATCCACTGCCCGATCTTGTATCTCTTTTATAACCCCATCCATATAAAGATTGAACAACCATGGAGACATGACACATCCTTGTTTCAATCCAACCTTCAAATGGAAAGATTCACTCAGTTTGCCATCCACACGCACTGCAGCCTTAGCACCCTCATACATACTCTTCACTGCCTTCAACAACTTCCCGTCCACTCCATATATTCTTAATACCTTCCACAGTCCTTGTCTATCCACCCTGTCATATGCTTTCTCCAGATCCATAAAGGCTGCATACAACTTCTTGCCCTTCTCTAGAAACTTTTCCACTAAGGATCTAAGAATGAATATCTGGTCTACACAACCTCTTCCCTTCCTAAAACCTCCTTGTTCTTCTCCAACTAATTCCTCAGTAATTTCCCTAACTCTGTCAATAAGTATCCTTCCATATACTTTTCCTATTACAATGAGAAGGCAAATGCCCCTATGATTACGACACACTGATTTTTCCCCTTTTCCTTTGTACAGAGGAATAATTATACCTGGCTTCCAATCCTCCGGGACTCTACCCTCCTCCCAAGCCAATCTGCACACCTTCCACATCCATTCAGTTACTATCTCTCCCCCATGCTTCAGCATTTCACCACACACTCCATCAATTCCTGGGGTTTTCCCCATTTTAACTTTCTTCATTGCTTCCACAACTTCCATCCTGGTGATTTCCTCCTCTTTTCTCACAACCCTCCTTCTCCCTGCCATTCCCCAGCCACTTATACTTGCATTACTTTCATTCTCTACGTTCAACAATTCATTAAAGTGTTCTCTCCATCTGTTTACTTTTTCTCCCTTCTCCGCTAGTAATCTACCACTTTTATCTTTCACCCCCCCACTGACTTCGATGGCACCCTGTCTAGCTCTCTTTACCTCCTTCCAGAACATTTTCTTACATTCCCTCCACTTTACACTCAAATTCCTTCCAAATTCCTCATCCACTCTCTTTTTACTCTCTCTTACTAATCTTTTCACCTCTCTCCTCCTCACTACATATAACTCTCTCATCCGTCTCTCAGCTTCTTCGTCGACCCTGTTCCTCATCCACTCATTATATGCTAAAATAAAAAATAAAAAAATAAAAAATAAAACTTTTACCCAGAGATTTCAACCTGACCTGCTTATGTAATCTCAAGCCACAAATCAAAAAGTATTCACTATACTGTAGAGTCATTAAGTTTCACATAGGCGTGTGTCTTACAGTAAACTAGCGCCTTTCCATAGGCAGAATGCTGCCTTGAGTATTTTTTTAAATAATGAAAAAGTAAAATCAAGACATTTTTTTTCAGAGATTTCAATGCGACCTGCTGTCTTTGTGTTACATAGATGGAGGTGTGGGGGGGGGGGGTGAGGGCCGTTATGCACTTGGTTAGGTGTGCAGGGAGGTGGGAGGTATGTGCTTGATCAGATGGAGAGTTGCAACAACATAGTGTTAATGATGATAGTGATAACGATGGTGGTAGTGATGGTGGTGGTGGTCGTGGTGATGGTGGTGGT
>JAGKTI010042868.1:0-10048 GCA_018397915.1 Birgus latro
AGCCTGATTTAATGAAATTCAAATCCTTAAACTGTTCCCTGCACCAGCGAGGATTCGAACCTGGGTCCCACGGGACTGCAAGCCAACTCTCTACCGATCGAGCTACCGCCTCAGTTGCAGTTACACTGTGTAAATGCAACTGTTACATAACTGTGTTGGCCACAGAATCGTAGTTACATTTTGTTAATGCACCTGTTACATAGATGTGTTGGCCATAATTGTGTTAGCCATAAAATTGTAGTTACATTTTGTTAATGCCCCTCTTACATAATTGTGTTGGCTATAATTGTGTTGACCATAAAACTATAGTTACCTGCTGTTAATGTAACTGTTACATAATTGTGTTGGCCATAAAATTATAGTTACATTTTGTTAATGCAACTGTTACATAATTCTGTTTGCCATAAAGTGGCAATTGACACATAACTGCAGTAATGCTAGAGTTTGTAGTTACATAATTATAGCAAATGTAACATATTTGCAGTGATGCGATCATTTGTAGTTACATAATTGTAGCAACTGTAACATAACTGCAGTAATGATATCGTTTGTAGTTACATAATTGTAGGAATTGTAACATAATTGCAGTAATGCAAGCGTTTGTAGTTAAATGATTGTAAGAACTGTAACACAATTGCACGAATCACAAGTGTGGTCATTGTAGCTATATAACTGATGCACATGTATATAATTTATACAGTAATAGCAATACAATCGTACCATGAATTAATCATATTTGATGTACTTGCTTGATATGCCATATTGTAGGTGTATTTACCTATTTGTAGTATACAGGAATTGCGCTAAGCTCGTGTTGTCCTGTCTCCAAATCCATATTCATCTAATCTAGTTTTAAATACACGAATGTTTTTCGTCTGCACCACTTCTTCGTCTAAGTCATTCCAAATACAGTAATCCCTCCAATATCCAATGTAAAAGAGCCAAAGGCATGTCCAAATATTGGTTTTGTCTGGATATTGGGCCTTGAAGCTCCAGCACTGGTCATTCATGACCCTAACGTAACCTAACCTAAATCAGAAAACTACCTTCCTACCTCCCTACTGGACATGTATAGCACTTATTTAGGTCCCTTTTCACATAAATAATGCACACAATGCATGAATTTATTGAATTTTAACCAAAAAATGATGATTTAGAGGTGAGTGAGGCATAGGTGCTCAGAACTTGCCAGCATAGTATAAGTAAGTAGCTGACATTGAAATCATCTTTTCTCACATTTTATGCACTAAATTATTGGATACAAAGCATCAAATACAGTAAATGATGTAAAATGCTACCAGAAAAATGGTTAGGTTAGGTTATGACCGGACATGAAATTCACTGCCTTTCACCTTTTTCATAGCTGGTGCACTTAAAACCATGCATGAAAGAATTAAATTAAAAGCAGGAAATTATGATTAACACAATGTTAGGTTAGGTTAGGTTATGACCAGACATGAAATTCACTGGCATTCACCTTTTTCATAGCTGGTGCACTTAAAACCATGCTTGAAAAAATTAAATTGCAAGCAGAAAATTATTATTAACATTTTTGGTAATTTTTAAACACATTTACAGCAAGATGAAAACAGGTTAGGCATGAAATTCTTTATGGTAAGCATAGGTTAGGTTAGGTTATGACCGGACATGAAATTCACTGCGTTTCACCTTTTTCATAGCTGCTGCACTTAAAAACCGTGCATGAAAAAATTAAACTGCAAGCAGGAAATTATGATTAACATTTTTGGTAATTTTTTAACACATTTACAGCATGATGAAAACAGGTTAGGCATGAAAATCTTTATGGTAAGCATAGGTTAGGTTAGGTTAGGTTAGGTTAGGATAGGTTAGGTTAGGTTAGGTTAGGTTAGGTTAGGTTAGGACCGGACATGAAATTCTCTGCCTTTCACCTTTTTCATAGCTGGTGCACATAAAAACCATGCATGAAAAAATTAAATTGCAAGCAGGAAATTATGATTAACATTTTTGGTAATTTTTTAACACATTTACAGCATGATGAAAACAGGTTAGGCATGAAAATCTTTATGGTGAGCATAGGTTAGGTTAGGACCAGACATGAAATTCACTGCCTTTCACCTTTTTCATAGCTGGTGCACTTAAAAACCATGCATGAAAAAATTAAATTGAAATCAGGAAATTATGATTAACATTTAGAGTAATTTTTTAACACATTTACAGCATGATGAAAACAGGTTAGACATCAAAATCATTATGGAAATCATCTTGGACACGGTTTATGCATGAGATTAATGATATGGAAAGAACAAAACAAGGAATTTTGATGAAGTTAGGGTACTTACGAAAAAGAAGCCGCCAGGTGAGTAAACCAGATGAGTCCTGATGTATAACTCGCTCTATCATCTCAGACTTTGACACGAAGAAATTGCACCACACAACCTTCGCAATTTTCAATCACCAGCACTTTTCACCAACACTTTTCACAACGTTTTTTTTTTTTTGCATAACTGGGATCACATCACTTCACTGCACTGTACACAACAGTAAATTCCCATGTGGTCTAGTGACGAGTCCTGGAGCCTGAACTTCTCAGCAGCAGCTTTCAGCTCCGTTCCACGTACCAACACACCAGCAGCACTTTGTTGTCAATACCAAATCAGCGTGGATCGGTCGATGTCTGCATACTTAGGACTAAACATCACCTTCCTCTCCACGTTTCGTTTGGTCTTCGAAGCGAAATCAGCCGTGTAATGCTGTAGTTTGTCTCGGGACTTCTTGATATCAAACAAGGTGGAGCGAGGGAGATTGAATTCACGACGAATCCGTGATGTCGGCCACCCGGCGTCCATCTTTTCCAATACCCTTCCCTCTTCTTCTCCAGAGTCAGGACCACTTTCTTCCTCTTCTCAGGTGGTGGGGCCATCATCACACATGATGAAGAAGGTGAAGAGCAGCATCAAGCCCTGTAGGAGGTATGGTATCACCACAAAAGCAATCACTTCGGCCACCATTGTCGGAGCTGTTCACGAGGCAGGAGCTGAGTGGGAAATGGGACCAACAGAGAGGCGCCAGCGCGTAAGCACAGCCGATCGGCGCGCGCAGGAAATTCAACCTGAAGTGGTCCAAAAAATTCGATTTTTTTTTTTTTTTTTGGGGGGGGGGGGGATTTTGGGGGTTGGGCAGCCCACGATATCTGAATAGTGAGGGTGTTCGAGTATTGGACATCCGAATAATAGAGGGATTACTGTACTTATGCTTCTGTTCGGGAAACTGAACCTTTTGAGATCATTAAGACATCTCAACTTGAAGCCATGACCTCTTGCTCTTCCATCATCCAACACAAAAAGATCCTCTCCATCCACCCTTTCCAATTCTCTTACATTTCTAAATATCGGGACCAAGTCACCTCTTTCCCTTCTCTCGCGCATTGTTGGTAACTTCAGTTTTTCCAATCTCTCCTCGTAGGTGAGTTCCGTTAAACGTGGTATCATTTTCGTTGCCATCCGTTGAACCCTCTCTAGTTTATCAATATGCATCTTCAAATGAGGTGACCATAGCACTGCCGCATACTCCAGTCTTGGTCTTATCATGGTCACTATCAACTCCCTCAACATTTCCTCATCCATATAATTAAAAGCCACTCTCATGTTGGTCAGTAATCCATAAGTTCCCCCAATGATTTTGTTTATATGCTCTTCTGGTGACAAGTCATCCCGAATAATCACTCCCAAGTCTTTCTCATCCTTTCTTTTACTAATCATCTCATTGCCCATTTTATATGTCCAGTGTGGTCATCTTTCACTTATTCCCATTTCTAATACATGACTCTTCTTGGCATTAAAGTCCATTTTCCAAGTCTGGCTCCAGCTGTGTAGTTTGTCCAAGTCCTCTTGTAGTTCTTTACAACTATCAATACATTTAATATGTTTGATAATTTTAGCATCATCTGTAAACATACTCATGTAACTATTCAAACCCCCTGGCAAATCATTTACATATATCAGAAACGTTACTGGGGCCAGGACAGAGCCCTGGGGTACTCCACTAGTCACATGTCTCCATTGTGAAACCTTGTATCTTATTACTGTTCTTATCTGCCTTCCTATCAAATAATCTCCCATCCACTTTAATAGTTTCCCATGCACCCCTCCAAAGGTCCTCAACTTCCACAATAGTCTCCTATAGGGAACCCTGTCAAATGCTTTCTTAAGATCCAGATAGACACCGTCCGCCCATCCCTCTCTCTCTCTCCTGTACGACATCTGTTACCCTATTGTACAAGCTTAATAGGTTCGTAACACACGATCTTCCTTCCCGAAAACCAAACTGTCTTGGTGATATCACTTCATTTTCTTCTAAATACTTTATCCATCTTTTTCTAATAACTTTCTCACAGATTTTACAAACAATACTAGTAAGTGACACAGGCCTATAATTAAGTGGATCCTCCCTATCTCCTCCCTTAAAGACTGGCAAAATACTTGCTCTTTTCCAATCTTTAGGTAACTGTCCATTTTCAAGCGAGGTCTTGATGATGACATAAACTAGCCACACTAACTGGTCGGCACATTCCTTCAGGATTCATCCAGCCACACCATCTGGTCCCATTGCTTTTCTCACATCTAAATCTCCTTCATCAGCTGTAGCACCTCATTCATGTCAACTGTAATTTCGGCCATTCTCGTCAGCCTGGGTTCCATTTCAGGCTCCCCAGATTTGTCTTCCAATACATAAACTGACTGCAGCTTGTTGTTCGTTATTTCACACAAGTCTTCCTCTCTTTCGTATGTTTCATCTCCATCCCTCAGTCGTATTATACTGTCCTTAACTTTCATTTTGCCATTTACAAACCTATAAAATAGTTTCGGCTCTTTTCTACAGTTAGATACAGTATCTTTTTCGTATTTCCTTTCCTCTTCTCTCTGTACCCTTACATATTCATTTCTTACCTGCTTGTACTCCTCCCAAGCTCTTTCACTATACCTTCTTCTCACTTATTCCATGCTTTTTTTCTTGCCTCTTGTGCCATCCTACATCTGTTGTTAAACCATTCTTTCTCCCTTTCCATAGCTGCAGAAAATTTTGGGACATACTTAGTAACTCCTGTTTTATATACTTCTATCAAAAACTCATATTTCTCATGAACATTTGTGATCATATTCATTTTACTCCATTCTACATTTTGGAAAAAGTTCCTCAGGGAAGCAAGGTCTGCCTTCCCATAACTGTATCTATTTTCTCTGTGTTTTTCATCTCTTTCTCCTTCCCTCACTCCTACCATGTCCGTCTCAATTACCAGATGATCACTTTTACCAAAGGGGCAATGGCAGGTTATGTTTCTCACATCATTTGGGTCCTTTGTGAATACTAGGTCGAGCCTGGATGGTTCATCAACACCCCTAATTCTTGTGTTTTCTTTGATCAACTGAGTTAACATGTTTTCCATCATCAATTCCATTAATTTATTTCCCCATGATTCCTCATTGTTCCCAGCATCCATACTTTCTCAATCAACTTCTCTACAGTTAAAATCTCCCATTAATAATTTCTTCGTTCAATTAACATTTTTCGCCTAATAATGGATTCTCTTATTAACTGTTCGTAATCTTCCTTTGTCCATGCCCTAGTTTTGGGGGGCATGTAAAAAACTATTACATCCATTTTTTCTCCATAACTGTCCTCTATTACAGCTCCCAGAAGTTCAGCCTTGGCATTTTCAATTTCTATATTCTTTACTCTTAGGTCATTACGGGTTAATATCACTATACCTCCCCCAAATTTACCTTCTCTGTCCTTCCTCCAAATCTTATAATTGTTCCAGCCAAAAAAATTTGTATTGACATCTCGGGGCAATTTAGTCTCTACTAAGCAAACAATTTCAGGTTTATTTTCATTTAAGTAATCTCCAATTTCCCCTTTCTTAGATATTAACCCATCTACATTACCGTACATGATACTCAGGTTTGCTGCACTGTTTTTATCTTTACTCGTTCTTCTCTTTTTCATATTCATATCCATCCTCTTTGTTTCCTTCACGTCTAGTTCTTCACATACCACTTCCTTGCTTTCATATCCATCACTCTCCAAAAAAAAGTTTTATGTTCTTCCTCTGTCCTCCTGCCATTTTTTTCCTTTACTTGGTCCTTCAAAGATTTTAAACCTTTTTTCTTCTTCATTCAAGTCTTTTCTTACTATAATATTGTCCATCCCTGCCTCTTTACTCAGTTTCCAGGTCACCTTAAGTATGTCATTTACTACACCTTCTGAAGACATCTTAACTCTAATTGGTCTTGCTTCCCCTTTCCTATATGGCCCTATCCTCCTTACTTCCTCAATTTCTTTTTCCCACTTGTTTCCTTTGGGATCGATCTTGTCCAATATTTGCCTCAACTGATTTGAGTCTCTCTCGAGTCTCACAGACCTAACATTTTCTTCCTCCTCCCTGTTTCCAAATATTATCACACATCTGTTCCTTTCTACTGTATCTCTCACTATTTTCTCTTTTTTCTTCAATATTTTCACTACATTTTCTTCCATTTTTTTCTTGTTCATTTCCCTTTCTTCCTGAATAATTTCCCTTACACTGACCACTTCTTTCTGTTCTTCTTCTGCATGTGCCCACTTTGCCTTTTGCTCTTCTAACACAATACTTACCTTCTCTGTTTTGTTACTGCTCTCTTCTAGTTTTCTCCTTAATTCGATATTTTCTCGTTTCAGATTCTCGATCTCCTGGTTCGCTGTCTCATTGGCCTGTATCAAACTCTGTATAGTATTTTCAGTATTTTCAGGCATGTTTCTTGATAGTAGATCTTCCACTTTCTTTTCTAGTCCACTAATTCTCATAATCAACGTTTTAACCAGATCCATTATATTTGTTTCACTGTCAAATCCTGGAAATTCCAGTTCCCCAATGTTTACATTGACGGCCATGTTTAAGGTCGGTTGCAGTACTAAACTGAACAGCTGTTCCCCAAATTCCTATAAAACATTCATGTATACTTACTGACAATAGTTCTTTACATTTTTGGTAGACTATAATAACTTGCAATACTTCAAATTTTGAACAAGACTGGAGACAGGACAATTCCTGAAAACTACTTAGGGTTTGTTGAGAGGTGGTTTGAGACATGTCTTCTCGCTGTGGCTGCTGCTGTGTGTGTATTGGCTTAATTATGTTGCACAGTTTGAGACACCATGGATATATTATTTGAGACACCATGGGTTTATTATTTGAGACACCATGGACATATTGAGACACCATGGGTTTATTGAGACACCATAGGTTTATTATTTGAGACAGCATGGGTTTATTATTTGAGACCCCATGGGTTTATTATTTGAGACACCACGGGTTTATTATTTGAGACACCATGGATATATTGAGACACCATGGATATATTATTTGAGACACCATGGACATATTGAGACACCATGGGTTTATTATTTGAGACACCATGGGTTTATTGGCCTAGTGAGACAACTTAGTGAGACACCACAGGTGTGATTGGCTAAACAGTTTGAATTTTGATGACATTATATGTAACCCATATTTTGTTATTACTAGATAACTAATATTTACAATATGTACAATATTCACTTAGTTTCGTTTGTACCAATCATCACTTGACACTACAGTCCTCCAAAGGTTGTGAAGTCAACTTGGTATGTTTGCTCATTTTTAAATTCATCCTGAGGTATAGGTTGTAAGTACTAATGTGTGTGGTTGAGTATAGCACACTGTTGCTAGCTCCATTTGTGTTAGGCATTTTCACTTGATTTTTCTTGTCACTGTAATATGAAGGATATACAGTATGTGTACTTATATTTTGATTTTCTGATCTCACTAGATATTCATGTGTTTGTATTATATGTTGATGTTAGGATTTATAATTGTCTATCACTGTGTAATGAAGTAGTACTGTTAAACTAACAGAGTAAATGTTCAACTCACTGATAATAATTGTGGTGTGAATACTGGCTAGGGTGCTGCTGCTGATGATAGTGATGATGGCTGGAGCATGTTGGTCCTGCCTTGTGTCTACTTGGCCGAGCGCCATGGGGCGCTACGGAGCGCTTCGCTGGTAGACAGAATTGCTCAGCATGCAAGTTTTTCCACCCGCCGGGTGAAGAGAGCGAAAGAATGAGGTGGATCGGTCAGCGCGCTCCACTGTTTATAAACAAAGAAGATGGCGGCCACTTCAACTGTGTACTACAAGTGCTCTAAACATGAACATTTTTCACTCCTATGGGGAGGCTGAACTTCACCAAATTCATTGTGTTAAGTAATGAAATATCAAAGAGTCTTTGGGTATCAAAGAGTCTTTGGGTATAGTGTCTAGTTTACAGGTTTGTTTGTAAAACCGCTATGAACGTGTTGGTGACGAAGTACCTATCTCAAAGCCAAGACGAAGTACTAGGCCTCCCATCATCATCATCATGTATATAAAAGTGGTTATTAATGTGTTATAGTGGAGTTTTATTCAAACTTGAGCATACAGACTTCATCAAATAAACTTCTTCAATCAGTGATTGTGCAGCATCCTCCGCCATCTTGAATGTTTTGGTTGGTCAGCTGATCTCTGTCTACTTGGCCGAGCATTTTTTTGCTCGATCCTCAGCACGCGGTATTGCCCAAGTAGACACAAGGCTCGTATGAGTTGTGGTGAGGTAGGTGTTGTTGTTGAAGATCAACACGTCAGCATCGTTGTTATCACTGGGGTAGGCAGATACTCGCTCTAGACGTCTCACACTTCCTGTTGAGGTGTGTTGCCCTCTTGTTATGATGCGTCAGCACTCGATGTCGTCCCTGGAGTAGGCAGACAGGCAGGTGCGGCAGGCCGTTGTTGTCAAGCTCTTGGGCTGACTGGCGCGTAATGATGATCTTGCAGTGTGTGAACTCATGCTTTGCTATGGTAGTTGCAGTGGAGGAGATGGTGGTGGGGGTTGTGGTGGAGAAGGTGGGGGTTGTGGTGGAGAAGGTGGGGATCGTGGTGGAGGTATGGGAGAGTCAGCAGTGTCTTATCTCATCATGCTGGGTCAGACTGCTAGCGTCATTCCTCCTTCGTCACTCTTCTTTGTTGTTCATATTTTCTCACCTCTTCATTTGCTTCTTATTTTGTAGTACTTGATTTTCCTTAGTTGTTGTGATTAACTTGTAGGCTTGTAGAGTTGTTGATAGAAGTAAGCTATTGTTTCTTGTAAATCATGGAGTTGAGGTGGTTACGACTGAGACGTTATGTTTGTTTGATTGGTTTGGTTTTAACGTTAATCGGCTTTGTTTACCGTTGCTAAGTGGTCGAGTTGAGGTGGTTACGACTGAGATGTTATGTTTGTTTGATTGGTTTGGTTTTAACGTTAATCGGGTTTGTTTACCGTTACTAAGTGGTCGTAGTGGGTTCGTGGTTACCGGTGCACACCAATCTCGGTGACGTGATTTGTTGTAGTAATTTATTGTAATTTAACGTAGTTTTCGTAGATGGGTTCGTTGTTACCGCTGCACACCAATCTCGATGACGTGATTTATTGAAGTTTAACATAGTTTAGCGCAGATGGGTTCGTGGTTACTGCTGCACACCAATCTTGATGACGTGGTTTATTGTAGTAATTTACTGTAGTTAACGTAGTTTTTCGTAGATGGGTTTGTTGTTACCACTGCACACCAATCTCGATACTTGATTCGTTTTTACCGCTTGCCACCAATCTCGGTACTTGGTTCGTTATTACCGCTTGCCACCAATCTCGATAACGTGATTTATTGTAGTAATTCATTGTAGTTTAACGTAGTTTTTTACAGATGGGTTCGTTGTTACTGCTACACACCAATCTCGTGGTTCACCGCTGTCAGCAATCTCGATAATGTAGTTTATCGTACTTGGTTCGTTTTTACCGCTTGCCACCAATCTCGATAGCATGGTGTATCGTGGTTCACCGCTGTCACCAATCTCGATAGCGTGGTGGGTTCGTAGTTACTGCTTGCCACCAATCTCGGTAGCGTGGTCGGAGGTAATTGCTGGGAAGTCAACGATGGATTATTTAATACAGAGGTTCTTAGCCTAGGGGGCGCGCCTCC
>JAGKTI010042869.1:0-10047 GCA_018397915.1 Birgus latro
GAATTCCAGTCGCTTCTATGGTCGTTTTCTGAAGAGTGAACGTACACTGCATTATTTATGTTGCCTATCTTACATGCATACTTGTTTTCCTTACTGCGATTGTCCAAGTCCCTTCCAGTTTCATCAATATAAACCAAATCACAGTCTCTACATGGCATTTTGAATACCCCTTCAGTTTCGTTGCTAATGGATTTATTCTTTACTAAAATTATTCTTAAAGTGGAAGTATATGTTTACATCCAAATCATCATTCACAGACTTCACCAAGCTAAGATTTGACACATACGGAACTGTGATGTATGGCTTATTTTGTTGACTTTGGGTGTTGGTCTAGGTATAAAAAAGGCTTTTCTGGCTTTAAAATACGCTTGCCTTATAAACCAATTGGGATATTTTAGATCTAAAAATATTTTCATTATCTTAGTGTTTTCCATATCCAGATACTGGGGACTACTAATTCTGAGTGCCCTAAGGAACATAGAAGAAAAAGCTGACATTGTAGTGGAACTGTGGTGATATGAATAACAATGTATATACAAATTGCAATGGGTTTGTTTCCTGTATACAGAAATGCTTAGTGTCCCATGTTCATCCCTGTGCACAAATACAACTAAAAATGGAATGGAGCCATTATTTTCCCATTCAACTTTAAATTTAATTGTGGGAACCAATGCATTTAATTTTGTGAGAAAATCGTCAAATATAGCGTATATGTCTGGCCAAAAGGAAAACACATCATCAACATACCTATACAAAGTTTGATTAGGAGATATGGTAGTAAGAAGATTGGATTCGAAACATTTCATGTACAGGTTACTAAGAATGGGAGAGAGAGGTGAGTTATATCCATACCAAACTTCTGCGTGAAAAACTGAGAACCCAAAGAAAATGCATTACACTGCACACACAGTCTAAGAAGTTGGAGAAAGACATCATGTGGCATGCCGAGATCAGTGTTACAGATAATTTTTCTTCTAAGAAACTAACTACATCTTCAATAGGGACATTAGTGAAAAGCGAATCTATATCAAAACTAACCACCCTGCCACTGGAGAAACTGAGAGACTTAATCCTAGGAATAAAATCAATAGAGTTTTGAACATGGAATTTATAGAATGTGCCAACCAATGGCGCTAATTTGTTCGCTAGAACTTTTGAAAGTTTGCAAGTAAATTAGCCACACTGTGAGAATATAGGGCGGAGAGGAATCTGTTGTTTATTAGTCTTTGCTAATCCATAAATGTGAGGTAATTTTGGATTAACTTGAATGAACTTACTTTCATCAATGTTTGGCACATCTTTCAAAAGGCTTTTGACCTTCTTATTAACGTCTGTGGATAACTTTTTAAGAGCGCATGACACAAGTTTTTTGTAAGTAGTGGCATCACTCAACAGGTGGTTCATCTTTTCCACAAAATCGGATTTATCTAAAAATGACCACAGAGTTACTTTTGCCCGCTTTTGATATAAGAATAGAATAATTTTTCTTGAGACTTTCAAGCGCTAACCGAAAGCGTCATGGTGTGGAGTCACTAGAGTCGAAATTTCCTATGACACTGCTAGTTATTAAACCAGTAAGGCACGGGATGGCCAGCTTGCTCTTAAGAGTAGACGAAACAAAATCAAGTGCTACACCACGTCCTGGTTTCAAGGCAAAAGGCAAACCTAAATTTAACATTTGCTCCTCGACACGACTCAGTACATACGTAGAAAAGTTTAGGATAGAATTTGGTAACATACACATACACATACTCTACACATTCTCCACACATACTCCATCTTTTTTCGTCTGTCAGTGTGGGTTTTTGTATCCTGTTTCATGGTCACGATAGTGTGACTCTTCAGCCAAAATTGTCTACTGTTTTGTAAACACTGTTTTCATCTTTGTGTGTTGCAAAATATAATTCAGACTCTTTGAGGTAGTAAAGTGAGATGTGGATGAGTCAGTCATTGTGCCAGTGGTAGGGGAGTTCTTTAGTATTGTAATACTGCATCTCCATTCTCTTCTTTGCTCTCTGCTGGTGGCTTTGGCGTAAAATTTACCTTAGACAGGGTCACCGAATTTCCATGTGAAAGGACAGGGTCTGGGTAATCCATGCCTGACACATAAAACCCATTTACTGTAATAATACCACAAGCAGGTGCCAGATCAATGGCATGTTGAACCATGGTGTCAATACCAATTATAACTTCTGCAGGATACACAAGCTTGTTTGTAACATAGAACTGAACAGTGAAGGGATCTACTGATTCATCAAATTTTATTTCAATAGTTACCTGGCCCTTCACATAAAATTCTGAGCCGTCAACACCACAAAGTTGAACATCAGGTGGCTCAAGATCCAAACCCGTTTGATCTTTTTAATCCTGTCTGTCGAAGATTCAGATATTAAGTTCACAACAGACCCAGAATCCATAACAAAAGTTTATAATTGCTCCTTCGCAATTACCAAAGATAACTATACCAAAATGAGACAAAGGGCCGGCCTTGCAAATGGGGAGCTCAGTATTATTTGTTGTTATGGAGGATTCTCTTCAACCTGGCACGAGGCTTCCCTTGACCGTTTGTTGGCAAGGGCACGACACTTGCTGGTATAATGATGACGACTCTTGTGGTAGGTGTAGTATGTGCTACCGCCCGATTGCAAGGGTGAGTCGCATTTGAATGCACTACCAGCTGAACGGAAGTTGATCCCCTATCATGTCTGTATCCTCGTTCACCTTCAAGTCTCGTATAACAGTGAGCTACTTGATGACCTGAATGCTGACAATACCGACAAACTGTTTCAGTTCTCTTAGATCTGATAGGACCATGAAAAAATCTATCTTGTGGTGCTGATATTCCACGTAACGTGGATGATGAAAATGGGGCAAAGTGAAAGCTTTGATTGTTGGGTGGAGGTGACGCGAGTCTTTGACCATGAGACATAGTACGTGTGGGAGTAGTAAATGAGTGAACCGTGCATACTGGCTGAGTAGGTATGATAACCAAGTTTGTCTTCTTTCTGTCTAGCTAGCACGGTTAAGTCATCACTAGAAGAATACTGAATTTCTAATGCAGAATCCAATTCTTCCTTGGTAAGGCAGTTTTGGAGTCTTAGATATCTGAATAATATAGCTTCATTCTCTAAAGATTGACTGGTTTTGACCCTGGCATTCGACTGTTTCGTAGTAAATCATTAAGCTCAGTATGCTGCGGCGGCCACAGCTCTGCTTCCAGTAGTGCATTATGCTCGGGATGGGTAAACTTAACCTTCCACATGCCTTGCAACAGTCGTGTACGCTCATCAGACAAACCGCTTTAATGTATACGCAAAAAAAACTATATAAATCTGGCACACTAATCATCACATGAAGTAAACTTACCCAGAAATTTAGATCTTACAAGAGAACCTGCCCTTGAATAACCCTTATCTGTCTGCCTCTGAGGTATGCAATGTCAGCAGTATGTTGTAAGCCTTTTGATGGTAATTTCAGAATGGACATCACTAATAAAATCATAAACATTAATAAGAGGATATACATTCGTGAATTTGGGTGCGATACATCTTCCAAGAGGATCGTTTTGAGGGATACGGTCTGTATCAGGCTGAATTACCATGGTGACTGAAGTAGAAGAAGAAGGGGTGTTAAGGGCGGTAATTGCTGGTACAGCCGCAACATAAGTAGTGGAAGAGGTAGGAGAGGATGGTGAAAGTAAATCTCTGTTCAAAAGGTAAACGACAATTGCATGAAGTATTGGGGGAAGGGAATGAAAAATTTGCACTGGAAGAACTAGTTGAAGCAACACAGACAGGTATATGATCTGAAGCGAAAATATTTAGCTTAGATTATGGAACAATTTCCGGTTTACTATACACCTAGCCACTTCTCGAACGAGTAAGACTGTCATTACAGTGCTTAACCTCAGTGGAATGTGACTCTGATTCATCTTTGGACGGTGTATCATCTTCATATAAGGTGAACTTGTTAAGCTAGGAAATGTCATGAATATACAAGTTGGGAGAAATGGGTGCAACGAAAATACCAAGGCAAGTATGTACAAGTGAGGGGAAAATTTTCTTACAAAACAGAATTACTATGTACAATATCAATTAGTAAAAGGGATATTTAAATAGAAAATTCATACATATGCAGAGTTCATATGAATGGGAAGGTAAGAAAAAGAATATCGTCACAATGGGAGAAAATCTGGGAAGCTGTATTAAGCACGGTGATGCACTAAATTCCCTTAACATACCATTAAAATGAACTTATAGGAACTATGAGTCCAGAGATAAAATACTCTGACGGTGAATAACAGAAACTTTTGCACTAAATAGTTCTCACTCACCACCTAATATTACAGCAGAAGGTACTTTTCCATATGATGATAATTGTAGTGCTGGGAATATAGGGGAAAAGTTGTTGGCTAGAGATGTCCACACACCTGTCTGGCAGGGAAAATGGCATAAGCACTGGCAACACAACAGCTTGCTGGCTCAGGGGCATCCTCTGGGTGTATGTGGGTTGGGTTGGTAACAGACTCACATATTCTCTCGCTCACCACAGCTGGGTTTGAATCACCACCGTTCCTCGCGGTGAAGAGATGGGAGCGCGTCAGTACAGATGGGGCAATTCAAGGCAGCTGGCAAACTGGCAGGCAGGGAGTGGCAGACACGCCTGCTCAAGTAGAGCGGTGTGACAGGTATGTTCAACATCAACAGCTTCGTCGCTTCACATGTCATAAGGAACAAGCACTCTGACTGACAGACAGGCTGGCAGGGGAACAGCTATACACCTAAAGTAGCAACATTATTAAACTTGTCAGAATATACTATTTTCTCACACAAACACATACCAAATCACTCCCACCAACATCCTCTACTTTCGCTTAGTCTCATTCACACACATTTGCTCTATCGTGCTTGCTTTCGCAGATACACACTTGGTCCCACATTCATCTAATCCACCTTCATTAATTTCCTGGTTCTTACACTCATTGACACACTGTCTTTCAGATTTTTTCTGCCACTGTCACTTTCGCACTGAATCCCGCTAAAACTCACGTTCTTTTATCCTCACTCACTTCTGCTTCGCCGACTACCTCACATATTTTTCCGTTCTCTGTTACTTTCCCTTTCTCATACACTTACTCTGAAACTGTCACCTCGAGTCTAACTCACTCTGAAGCTCACTCACTCATGCTCTCTGTCAGGGGGAATTTAGTAATTCAAAAGGAAAATGTATAATTCAGGAGGATAATGTATATTGTATAATTCGTGTACACAATTTATAGTTGTGTGTGCTAGGAATGACTATCGAGTCATTTATTAAGAGAGAATAGACTCATGAAATCAAGTGGCGATTTCACTTTATGCTGGCTTACTTCGCCAATTCTCTAGAGTCGAGAATTTATAGACTTTCTCAACGGTACCCAGCAGAGACTAGACGCTCAAGTAGGCTGTAATATTGTACCGTTGGCCTCTGAGAAAGTTAGTTTCTCCCCTTAACATTCAATAATAATAATAATAATAACCAGGGTCTTGGCTGAGCCAAACTCCTAGCTAGCACAACGAATTTAAGGATTAATGCCAAAAGCTGGCCTAAGTACCAGTCGTTTTTTTTTTTTTTTATGTGTCCGACTCTGGGCATAGGCTTTACAGCCTGCAATCAAGGCCCAGCCGTCCTCCTACATACTACATGTCACCACTTCGGCGCTAACACCCACCGTCCATATTGAATACATGCTAGGGCTGTCTCATACAGGACTGGTGTATTGGTATTAGCGGGGTTATTTTTACGACATGTCGGCGGGTCTTCTGGTAGATCAGTAAAGCCTAGTCGTGATTAATATAAAGAGTTGTGCTAACGTGGAGTAGCAAAACTGTAGTAAATATGTAGGAAAATTAAGCACGACTGTTACATTTAACAAAGCTCAAGAAAACGAACTGTAAAATTACTGAATACAAGAAAATAAATTTACGTTACATGACTCCAATTCAAATCAAAGAAAGGGAAATGCACTCACTCAAACACTCAGACAAACAGCTAAATATCTCAAAAACTTAAGCCTAGGAAAACATAAGGAAATACTAATCAGTATAGATGAGACCGAGCTGCTGCGACGATCACCAAAAGGTGGGTGCTTCGGGGATACACGCCAATACAAGCCGAGATCTGAAATCGCTAAGTATACTAAGCCTTCGCAAGGCGTACTGCAATGCACCGTGTCTACAGTCAGACTAACTCTGTTTCCGAGTGTCCGACGTGAAGAGTGTGAGAAAGGGGCGTGGCCGATTAACGGCCGGAAGGCAGAAGCGATAATTAAGAAATTATCGCTCAGAGGAATGCACCGTCTGCACATAAAAACACTCACGAAAGAATGACGAAAGTTTTGACAACTTCATGCGAATATAAGTAAGTGAGCGGACGGTTTGAGAGAACGAGCGAAACATCGTAATTTCATAATAATTCGTTCCTCCAGCAAAATCACTTGATGTCACAATTTACGTTACATAATTTTACAATATAGAAAATTCGTGACACTCTCTAGCATTTTATTATTTGCTCACAAAATGAAGGACTTTCATTTTCTTTCCTTCATATATTTTTCTTTATGCAAGCAAAAAAGAACCAAAGGCCATAAGCCCGTAAGATTGTTCCCTCCAAAAAAAACAATGACGAGGTAACAGAGAGCCGAATTCAAGATCTGTTCATTTCGAGATGCCTCGATACAAAGCTTCTGAAAGACTGGATGGAGACCATAGGCGTAGGAAATACAGACAGAATAAGACACTTCCAGAGGTGATTTGCTGCATACATGAAGGATTGGAAGTAATGGTTAACTCTTGCAAAAGAGTTGGACAGAAAAGGGATCAGAGTTTGCTAAACGTGAGCACACTCCCGTCGTAATGGTGGAGGGATCCAGGCAGACAGTTCAGAAGAACAGTTGCCATCGAAGTCACAAAAGACAAGAAATAAAGATGCAACAGTACAGCAAAGAGATAGAGGTTGAGGGCAGCCAACAGAAGGATGAGAGTTAATGAGACGAAAAGCCTTTGATTCCGCCTTTTTGAGAGGAGCTGTACACATGAGAATTGTACTCAACATAGGGGTGAATAAAACCCGTGTATTAAGTCAACAACCGTGCAGGAGTAAAGAAGGCACAGAGTCAGCTTAACACACCTAATCTCTTGGGAGCAGATTTTACAAGAGAGATAATATGATCAATCAAAGATATATCCAGAGAGAATGCAACCCCAAATATGTTTAAACATGATGGATTAAGATGACTCTTGTTAAAAATTAGACGACACTCCTGCAAAAGATTTTGTGGGTTGAAAGATTTACAAACTGAGTTTGTAAACATTAAAAAAAATATTAGTTTTACTCCAATAAGAGATATGAGCCAAGTCAGACATTAGGTATGCCACAGCCTCATCCCTTGTTTGTTGAACTAACTACTGTGATGGACACAGTGGAAAGTGAATGGAAAGGTGAAAGGTGGATTCATCAGCGCATGAGTAGATAGGGTTAGATATACAGCTTAGAAGGTCACTGATGAATATAAGAGAGTTGGTGAAAGGACACAACCCTGAGGAACACCACTATTGATAGCTCTCGAGGCGAACCAGTGTACCCTTGACCTCTGTAGGAGATATGACAGAGAAGGCCTGAAGGGCTGCTCTCAACAGGCTCACGGCTCATCACATAAGTGGTTTTATGAAGGTTCTGGCAGGCTCAGTGGCTCCAGATACATCGGAGCCATTAAACAGAGAGAGAACCTTGAGAACACCCCTGTACGAACATCAAGAGGGCGTCGAGTACAGCGACCCAATCTGCGCTGTTATGGTGGATGTGGGTCCCCACCCTCCTTGAATCATGTCCTCCAGGGATGTGCACTGGCGCAATGAGATTCGCGCCACCCGGCACGATAGGCTCTTTGACTTCATCCAGGGGCAATTAGAATGAGCAGGACCCAACTATCGTGTCCGGAAAGAGGTTTTATTGCGAGCAGGTCCAGGTATGAGACGGCCAGACTTTCTAATCAACACAGGGACCTTGGTTGTTGTTCTTGACGTGCAGGTAACATCTGATGCCCGCTATACTTCACTGTATTCACCTGTGTCTCGCAAGGTTGAATACTATAATACCCCTGAAGTGAAAGAGGAGGCGTGTCAGTGGGCAGCCCGGTGGTCGTCTACAATAGCAGGTATAAAACAACCAGAAAGGAAGCTAGAGATAAAGGCACAGATAGATAGATAAAAACCATAAGAAGAAAGTTTGGAAATTAAATATTTATGCCAGACTCGATCGAAAGCCTTTGAGATGTGAAGTGCAATGGCAAAGCTTTCACCAAAGTCCCGAAAGGAGGATGACCAGGAGACTGAAAGGTAGGTGAGGTGATTGCCAGTGAAGTGTCCCTGGAAGAACCCATACCGACGATCGGAAAGAAGGTTGTGAGAGGATGCTTTAAAATTTATTTGTTATGAAAAGATTTAAAAACTTTTAAAATATAAGTTGTTAATGCAACTTGGTGATACTTAGAGGGTTGGGAATGGTCAGCCTTATTTAGAACAGGCTGAATGTGAGCAAACTTTCAGCAAGTAGGAAAGGGACAAGTCGACAAAGGCGAAAGAATTTGCCCAGGTAGGGTGTAACCACAGGGGCACAGT
Source organism: Birgus latro (assembly GCA_018397915.1). Lineage (NCBI taxonomy): Eukaryota > Metazoa > Arthropoda > Malacostraca > Decapoda > Coenobitidae > Birgus > Birgus latro. Next base: position 8,658 of record JAGKTI010042869.1, read on the forward strand.
TCTTGAGGACAACAGGAGGGACCCCATCAGGCCCATATGCCTTGTTAGCACTGAGGCCAACGATGGCATAAAATACATCAATTGAAGATATTTCAAGGTCAACCATGAGGAAGTCAGAGGGGGAATGTGATGCAGGGCCAGCACTGGAATCATCTGAAACGGAATTGGAGGAGAAAGTCTTACTGAAGAGTTCTGCCTTATGAGTAGAAGAAACAGCTACAGAGTCATCAGAGTAGAAAAGAGGAGGGAAGGGTGATGAAGTATAGGTGTTAGAAAACCTTTTGGTAAGATGCCAGAAGGAGCAGAAAGAATTTGTCTTTTAGAGTTCAGAGCATTTAGTACGAATTGAATTATATTTAGCAGAGCAAACATCAGATTTAGCACAATTCCGAGCAGCAACATAAAAGAGATGAGATTCAAGGATTGGTTAGCTCCAGCAGCTTTTATAGGCCTTCTCCTTGTTGTGGACAGCAGTAGAACAAGCGTGATTAAACTTTTTTCTTTTCCTTGCTCTAGTCACAGAATAACTATGTTCGAGAGAATAACCTCCATAATGTGCAAGGCACACTCGGATGGCAGTTGGCCATTGAACCAATAATCATTCCAGGAAAAATCAGTGAAGTACTGTCTGAGGGCCTTCCAATAAGCAGTTCCAAAGTACCACAGCTGCCGCTTCTTGGGGGGGTCCACAGGCCTTACTGGACTGATAGGACAGGTTAAGGTGATAAGGTTATGATTGGAGGAGCCCAACGGAGAGGAAAGATTAACAGCATAAGCAGAAGGATTAGTTGTAGGGAAGAGGTCACATACTGTATGTTTCAACTCTGTCCACAGTGGTCTGGGATACAGGTAGGGTGCTGTACTAACTGCTCTAGGTCATTAAGGACAGAAATGATGTACGCTTGTTCACTTTGATCAATGAAAGGAGAAGAGATCCAATGGTGGTGGTGAACGCTGAAATCACTTAGAATGGGAGAATGTAGAGAAAGGAGAAATTGATTGGATGTGTTCCTTCTTAAAAGTAAGATAGTAGAAGAATATTCCATAGTCAATAGAGTTTCGGGATGAGTAATGAGCACAGGCATATTTAGTCAAAGAATGACAGGATGACTGAAGGCAGACAGTAGAGAATTCAGAAGATTCATGTTCAGGAACACAATAGCAACATATGTTGTACCATTGACATATACGACAACCACTTTGGTTTGCTATCAGTTGTCTCAGACAGTTAAGTATCTGTAAGGAAGAGAAGGTGAGGCTTGTAGAAGAAGAGGTGGTGTTCAACAGAGAGAAAGTTAGAGCAAAGATCGGGAATATTGCAGAAATGAAGAAGTAAATCAGACAGTGGTTCCAGGCATCTCACTTTGTATTCACAAGAAAAGGGGCGGAT
>JAGKTI010042870.1:0-10047 GCA_018397915.1 Birgus latro
ACATGTGACCCTAAATACTTAAAACACTCTACCTTCTCAAGCAACTCCATTCAAAACTATATTCTTCCTCCTACCATCTATCAACCTCGTACACTTCATCACTTTACTCTTATTCTCATTTATTTTCAATTTCCTCCTTTCACACCCCCTTCCAAACTCCTCTACCAACTATCTCAATCTTTCCTCTGAATCAGCCACCAGGGCAGTATCATCCGCAAACAGCAGCTGCTTCAGATTCCCCTCTCTACCATCAACATTCGCCAGACTCAGTCCTCCTCCTAACACTCTTGCATTCACCTCACTTACAACACCATCCGTATAAATATTGAACAACCAAGGCAACATCACACATCCCTGCCGCATAGCCCCACCCTTACAGGAAACCAATCACTCTTACACACGCTCTACTATTTACATAAAAACTTTTCACTCCTTTTAGTAACCTGCCATCAAGCCCATACAATCTTAAAACAGTCCACAAGGCCTCCCTATCATATGATGCAGGAATGAATAATTTGTCGACAGTGCAGAATGATATGACCGATAGATAACACTGCCTCGCAGATTCACAGTGCAGTGGAAATAGATTTTCATAATATGGTAAAGTATGGGTAACATGTGTGCAGTTCACCCACAACTGAGCCAATATTCCTTCTTCCAGGCGACTGGGACGATTTCCAGTATCCCAGTCGCCTAGGAGCGGATTACAAGCCGGATTCAGTCTGGTTCACTGAAGTTGCGACGGAAGATTTACTGATTTCTTTCCAAAGGAGAGACTCAACCATAGATCACGAGGAACTTCCCAAACCTCCTCGAGCTCCTCAGCCTACTTTGCAAGCAAGGCACCCTGCTTACTGCCGTAAATACGGCAATGACCAGACACCCAGATCAGTGTGAAGGACTTGTTGCATGAATGCAATTTTTTAATGATGCGGCACTGGATCTCATGAGGATTAGTAGGGAAAGAAGCAGTTGCTTGAAGGGTTGACTTAGAGTCTGAATAAATGACAAATGAATCATGATGAGAGTTTAGAGCACTGGTTGTGTGTCTGTCAACAGCAAAAATTTCAGAGGTAAACACATGCACAAGTCGAGAGCCAAATTCTGAGGGCACATTCAGCTGACCACACACTGGCACCCGCACATTCACATGACTTGAAGCCAGATGCCAAATGTCTTCTATTGATGATGCCAAACAAGTGATGAACCTCTGCCTCTGGTGCCTTGGCCGTCAGTGCTGGGAGCAATGAAACATCAACATCAAAGTTGGGTGGCTCCCAAGGCGCTATATTATTAAACACTAACTTGCCACAGTAACTGAAATACATACCAAGCTCCTGAGTCAGGAAGTGGAAGCAAATGTCACGTGTCATATAAACCTCCCTGATAAGATTGTGGTGTTGATACAGTGGGGCACAGGCCACATTGTGGAGATCAGTTTTCAAACAGTCCTAATATCGTACGAAATGATCAGGTAGTCTCGGCGCATACAAGGAGGTACAGTACATCTGCCTCCATTTCCATATGAGCTACACTTGTATAGAAGGCTCCAAGACACATATGCCAGCATCTATTTTGCAAAACATCAAACCTCCTTAATGTGACCCATACACCTGTGAGCCACAGATGAGATTAGATCTAATAAGGGACTTATACACCACTGATAAAGATTTCCTGTCGATTCCCCAAGTTGCACCCGCTAGGTACTTAGGACATTTAATGGGTTATTAAAACAAGCAATTAAATTGATCACACAATTTGTAAAGTTTAACCTCCGAAAAATGCAGGTCCCATAATTTTACGGAATTTTGAAAAGGTACCTGTTGATTAGCAATAGTTAAATGGAATTTAGGGAGGTTATGGATGGTAAAAACAACTGTAGTACAATTAGGGATGGAAAACTTAAATCCTCACTGCAAGGCCTGCTCGAGGGTAAAATCAAGGCCTGGTTGAGTCCGCCCACCCGAAAGTTGTGCATAACGGGAAGAATGACATATTGCGCAATCATCAGTGCAGAGTGAGTATTTAAGATTCCTCGAGATGGGAGATGAAGAGAAAATATCATTGTTAATAAAACAAAAGAGTGTGGGACTAAGCACACTGCTCTGAGGTACCCCGTTTTCTTGGCTTAAAAAAAAAAAAAATCTGATGTTACGTTATGGGGCACGTTGACAGAAAGTGCTCTCTTAACAAACTGGAAACGTAAATAGGCAAATCATCTCGTACACCATAAGCTGAGAGCTTCATAAGTAGGCCGTGTTGCCACATAATGTCACAGACTTTATGGATGTCCAGAAACATACAAATCATTAATTCTTTATTGACAAATGCCTCCGAAATGCAATGCTCCAAATTCAGTAAATCATCTAGTGAACTTCTGCATTTACGGAGGCCACATTGTCAATCATTTAACAAATTCTTCAACTCTAAGATATATTGAAGCCTGTTATTAACCTTTAAAGTCCGGACTACGTGCATGCACGTGGTAGGGCTGGGAGTAAGGGAGCCCCCAAGACACCATGCATCACGTAAACGCTTTACCTTCATTATTAGAATGGCCCACCAGGATTATTCCCCACCCTTTCCTTTACGCTATCCAGATGACTTAGATGTGCACGTGAATCGAATAATTCAGTCTGTGTCGCGTCACCACAGTGATTTGTTGTGACGAAGTCTAATTCCGCATTGTCCGATTCCTCGCCTGCACACCTGGGCCAGGGCACCTCCGTGCCTTCCAAACATCCTCGCCCATGCGCCCAATTAGAAGGGGCTTAAGTGATATGGCTATAGAGCGTGAATTAGTATGTGTAAGTTCATATACTGTATATATAACAAGCAAACAGAATAAAAAAAGGGCAGTAGCTAAGTTAAAGGTAGTAAAATAAGCATTTGTAAAGTAAGAAATTTATTTTCTTGTACCCTCGAAGTAAATGTATTCCTTTTCTGTAATCACACCCACCCTCGGGCACAGTGCCACCCTGAAAAAGCTGGAAATCGGGCATACTGGAGAGCTAACGGCACAGGGTTGATGAATCATGCCCCAAGACAGCAGCAAGAGGAGGCAGGGAAATGTAGAAGGCAGAATGAGTGAGTGAGGTAACGGGACTCGCCTGCTAGAGCCCGCACACGCGCGCATTGACTGCACGGTCAAGGGCGAGCATTATTAAAGCAGCATCGCACGCCCCAAGAAGTTACCTCTCTTCACAACGTCATTCTTTTAAAATGCCACTACCAAGCCACCTGGGATACTTGCAGTGGGATAAAGAAGAATTTGTGAGTAATTTAGCTTTTTTTGAATGTCCTATGTTGTGTTATTGCTGAGGTTTATATGTATGAAAATGAATGATTTTGAGAATAATGCCTGGAGTGGGGAAGAGTGCGTCGCATAATAACGACCGGACTTTAAGGGTTAACGATTCATTCCATGAATTTGCATAGACAAGAAGTCAACACAAGAGGACGAAAAGAAATGGGATTCAAAGGACGAATAGCCTTTTTGGATATCCATGATATGCACGAATTGACATGAGTTTTAATGCTCAGGACATCCAAAGCTTATTGTACAGTGATAATAGCTTAATCAGGTTGTGCTATTTAAGATGTTGGACCATTCTCTACTTGATGATATTTGACCCAGAACTGGTGTCTGTACAGAACTGTAGGGCAGGGAGAAGTTCATCCATTGTAAACTTGTGGAGGCGTGTGACATGCAGGAGGACTACTGGGCCGTGGATGCAGGCTGTGAAGCCTATGCCCAGAGTAGGACATGAAAAAAGAAAAAAAAACTCTTGGCTGTACAGGGAGTTTACATCTTATGTGGCAAAGTCTAAAACTCATTGCTTAGCCGTTCGTTTATGGTCATGGAAACACTGTTCGTAACTGGCTGAGCTACTTACCTGAGAAAAACTCATGGCGAAGATGTTTGTTAAGTCCAGGGGATCGTCATTCATAGATGTTGTTCTCCACTTACAGAATGGTCACAGGGATATAAGGACGTATATTATGTAGTATTTTGATAGCAGATCAGACTTTAGTCAGAGAGGTAACGCGATTCACCGTGGACACAAAAGAAGGCCATGAGTCACGTTTAACCCTTCTAATTATTTTCCTCGCCTCAGCCCTTGCCTGTTTGTAAACAAGAAAGTTTTCCTCAATTGGCTGACTGTCAGAAATTCTGTATCTCCTATTGTGTTTCCTTAATAACTCGGCAATGTGGCATCCACCAATGGACTCTATGCTTTGCATGAATTAGAAAGCCTGGGAATGGAGACTCAGCAGCGTGAAATATGGAATTAGTTATTTCTTGAACTACGGTTTATATATGTAAATCGATGATCCTTGAGAAGGATCCCTGATCTGCTTTGTATAAGTGAAAATTCTGAAGTGAAGAGCCTGAAAAATCGTCGTGTACCCCTCCTTTCCTACGTCCCTTGCAACCAACACTACATCCCACCCTTCCTTTACCTTGCATGGCATGAACTTCAAACTAAACCAGTTGTTTCAGTCCCTTGTTTCTGTATGTCTCATGGTTCCGTAAGAGGGAGGGAGGACGTTACAACTTCTTGCCTGTAACAGTACATCTGTATTTGTCTCACTTCATATTAGGTCCACTGCAGGACTGGAGGTTCTCTGCGAAGGGGCAGCTGCAGTGATAGCCAAAATTAATTCTTTCCCTTGCAGGCGGCGAAATACGGGAAGGGGATGGATATCTGTAGGAAATGATGTGTGTGAAAGGCAAAGTGTTATATAGACTCAGTCCGATACACACAAAAGAAGCCAGTATATGTCAATATGTCATCAAGAGAATCAACAGCGTGGGAAAACTTGCAAAGTATACAGAAAAATGCACACTACCACCAAACACTTTAAAAGAATGCCACATATGTGCATGAACCATAGACCGGGGACTCATGCTTCATGAGTTGAGGACGCTGATACCAAGCCACGGGAATTTCCACGTTATCTTGGGTTTATCGTACATTTTTTTTTTTTTAACCCAGTAACCACTTAGTGTCGGTTTGAGCTATCAAAAAATTGGTGGCGCGGCAGAGCTGGGTGTCGGTAGGAACAGCACTTGTTTTCCTGGCACGATCTGAAATGGCCGCCACTTTATCTCGTCAGCAAAATCTCGGGGGAGACTCTCACCAGCCCACCCAACCGTACCTCAGTCATATCTATGACTCTGCCAGGTGAAGGACAATCTTTCCTTAACCTTTCTCGTCCAATTTCGTTCCTGCCTCACATGGACTTTTGCCTCATCCACGCCTGCCAAGCCTCTTCCAAGGTTACTAGGAAAGGACTTCGAGATAGTGCCATAGGACGTGCTTTGGACACCACTGTGCCTAGTTTATATAGTAATGGAGAAGTTATCACATTGACAGCAAAGCTGTCGTCCGGGCCACGGGCAGACGGACGAACACATCCTGTTTTCGCGGCGAAAATTTGTCCTCTTCCTCTCGTCATTCCTCATGAACGCAACGACCTACAGACCTGGTGATACTTTCATTCGCAAGAAGAGTTGGTGAGTAATATGGTCTTCAATTCATATCCCTAACTGCTATGGTTTCGGAGATACTGAGGTTAGAAGTAAAGCAATTTTTTATTGTTTTTTTCGTACTGAGGTGAAGCATGAGCAGATTTTAGCCCGGCGTCCATGGGTTAAGACAGTTCCCATTATTATTTTTTTTCCAAGTCCTGCAGGAATCCAATAACTTTTTTCGTCTATGATATTTCCCAATGTCTTACATATGAACCAGGACAGTCTGTTTCTGAACACAAGGACATCTATCTATCTGTCTATCTGTTGTCAGACGCCTTAATCCCGTAAGGAGTGGCCACAAACAAATCGCCTCCATCCCCCGCCATTTCACTGCCCTGCTCCCAGCTCACACACCCCTCTCTCATATACCTCTCCACTCCATCCCTCCATCTCGTCCTTGACCTCCACCTCCCTCTACCCCCCTCCACCTACACTCACATACACTCTCCTCATCAGTCTCTAACTCTCCATCCTCTCCACATGGCCAAACCACCTTAATGTGTTTCTCCTAACGCTTCCTATCACATCCACATCCACACCACAACACTCCTTCATTTCCGTATTTGTCAGTCTGTCTCTCCATGTGACTCCACATGCTCCTCTCAAATAACTTATTTCCACTGCTCTCACTCTTGATTTCTGTCCCTCCAGCAAGGTCCAAATTTCACTTCCATACATTAGAGCTGGTATCACAATACTGTCGTGTAGTAGCTTTTTCACTTCCATGCTTACTTCCCTGCTTCTTATCACTGCTTTCAAGGAACCAGCAACCTTTCTTCCCTGCTCCACCCTTTCAATCACTTCATCCTCTAAACTTCCATCCTTACTCATCACACTACCCAAGTACTTAAACGCACTCACATTCTCCATATCTTCCCCATCCAATCTCACTGTAGGTACATTCACTGACTTCACTTCTGAAGACCATCACTTTACTCTTCCCTACATTCACCTTTAGATTCCATTTCTTACACACTTTCCCAGAATCATCTACCAAGCCTTGCAGCTCCCCTTCATCTTCACTTAACAGCACAGTATCATCTGCAAACAACAGTACAGGGAGTTTCCAAACACTGCCCTATCTTACTTGGGCTGCTCCAACATCCACTGCCCTACTTTGTATCTCTTTTATAACCCCATCCATATACAGATTGAACAATCATGGAGACATGACACATCCTTGTTTCAATCCAACCTTCAAATAGAAATATTCACTCAGTTCATCATCCACACACACACTGCAACCTTAGCACCCTTATACATACTCTTCACTGCCTTCAACAACTTCCCATCCACTCCATATATTCTTAATACTTTCCACAGTCCTTGTCTATCTACCTGTCATATGCTTTCTCCAAATCCATGAAGGCTCCATACAACTTCTTTCCCTTCTCTAGAAACTTTTCAAAATAACGATCTAAGAATGAATATCTGATCTACACAACCTCTTCCCTTCCTATAACCTCCCCATTCTTCTCCAACTAATTCCTCTGTTATTTCCCTATCTCTGTCAGTAGGTATCCTACCATATACTTTTCCTATTACACTAAGAAGGCAAATGCTCCTATGGCTACCACACACTTCCTTTTCCCCTTTTCTTTTGTACAAGTGATTAATTATACCTGACTTCCAATCCTCCGGGACACTACCTTCCTCCCAGGCCAATCTGCACATCTTCCACATCCATTCTATTACTATCGCTCCCCCATTCTTCAGCATTTCACCACACAGTCCATCAATTCATGGAGCTTCTCCCATTTTAACTTTCTTCATTGCTTCCACAACTTCCATCCATTTTTTTTTTCTGTGTCCGACTCTGGGCAAAGGCTTCAGGTCCTATTTCTCGGGGGCAGTGGCCTATCCCAAGGCCCTGTAGTCCTCCTACACCTCTGCATGTCACCACTTTGGCGCTAACACCCAACGTCCATTATGAATACATGCTAGGGCTGTCTCATACAGGACCGGTGTACTGGTATTAGCGGGGGTATTTTTACGACTTGTCGGCGGGTCTTCTGGTAGATCAGGAAAGTCTGCTTTTATGAAATTCAAATCCTTAACTTGTTCTCTGCCCCAGCTGGAATTCGAACCTGGGTCCATTAGGACTGCGGGCCGCCTCTCTACCTAATCAGCCACCGCCTCCCCCGACTATCCATTCCTGCTGATTTCTTCCTCTCTTCTCACATCCTTCCCTCTCCCAGCCATTCCCCAGTCACTCATACTTGCATTACTTTCATTCTCTATGTTCAAAAATTCATTAAAGTGTTCTCTCCATCTGCTCACTTTTTCTCTCTTCTCCACTAATAATCTACCATTTATCTTCCACTCCCCAGCTAACTTCTTTGGCACCCTGTTTAATTCTCTTTACCTCTTTCCAGAACATTTTCATATATTCCCTCCGCTTTACATTCAGATTCCTTCCAAGTTCCTCATCCACTCCGTTCTTACTATCTCCTACTAATCTTTTCACCCCTCTCTTCCTCTCTACATATAACTCTCTCTTCCATCTCCCAACTTCTTCGACGCCCCTGCTTCTCATCCATTCACTATATGCTTTCTTCCTTTGTGTCACAGCCTCTCTCACCTCTTCAGTCCACCAGGCAGTTCCCTGCACCCCCTTTCGCCTTCTCTTCACCCCACACACCACCTCACATGCTGCACAGATTTCTTCTGTGAATATCTTGCACACACCTTCCACGTCTCCCATCAGCTCCAATATATATTTACCCAATCGCTCCTCTATTTCCCTCTTATATTCTGCCTTTTTTCCATCCTCTTGTAACTTTTCTAGCATCCTTGTAAGAACTACTTCCTCCTGTCCTTCCCTTCTTCTATTTCTCCATGTAGTTTGGACTTTGATTCTGGTCAGAAAGTCCACTCACCCAAACTCTATACACTCTTCCATCCATTACACCTTCTCATCCTTTCATCCACACACACATACGCAATCATTGCCTTCCGTTCATTGAGTTCACCATCCACCCTTCTCATCACTCGCCACGTATACCTATGGATCATTTTGTGCCTGAAAAGGATATTAGCTATCACCAACTCCCTCCTGGCACAAATGTCCACTATAGCACTGCCATTCTCATCCATCTCTGCAGGCACACTCCACTTACCAACTACTCCATCCACCTTCAGATTCCCTACTTTTCCATTCATATCTGCAATCAAAAACACTTCCTCATTCCTTTCAGACTTTTCCAAGAATGCTTCCACATTTGTCCAGAACTCTTCTCTCACTCTGCTTGCATGATCTTGCGTTGGCACATACACGCACACAATCGCCCACATTTGTAGTCCAACTTTCACTCTTACCCACACAATCCTTGAGCAACTAATCCATATTCTCTTATATTCTCCTTCCATCTTTTACTCACAACAATACACACTCCTTCTTTTGCCCTCTCATTCTCACCTACTGCTGCGCATATACCCCATCCATACTCCCATTTTCTCACACTCTTACCTATTAAGTTTCAGTTACTCCACATACGTCCACTTTCGCACCCTCAAGCACTTGTACGATCTCTCTTTCACCTCATCATTTGCACCCCTTACATGTAGCTATACGTACCAAGTCCTTTGTTCGGTCCTTAGTCGTCACCTTTTGGTCAGTCCTGGTCCGAGGCTTCTTGTTCGTGTTTTCCGGGGAGAGACACTAACCCTTTGCCAACCCACTTGTTGTCAAGTAGGGAACACGTGTTAGTTGGTTGTAAGGTTACCACCCAGCGTTGTAAATGCTTTCCTGGTTTACATGAAATCATTTGGCTTGCCACTCAATGTAAAGCTACCCCAACAACAAGGACATACTGATACAATTATTGTGCAGTCAAAGAAACAAGTATCGTCCCAGTCATGTCTTATGAAAATGTATGGCCTCATTTATCAGCCTAACCACAACATGAGGTATCGTATTAGACCCAGTAATTGCTGTTGCTGTGTCTGCTTTATTTTTTGTTTCCGAACCTACCGTGCTGACGTTAAAGCTGTGCTCTGCCTTGCTCTTTGACTTTACAACTATAGATTTCATTAACAAAAATATTTCATTAAAATTATCATTTTCTTTGGATATATATACTGGTTATCTGTATAGAAAAGTATGCTTAGAATGGCAATTTTCTTCCATTTAATATAATAGGAGAAAAGGGAATACGAAAAATACAATGAAAACCCTGTCCCTGTTAGTGGGTGTTTCAGGTTATTCAAGTTTTCCCCTATTCATCAAATTTCGAGGAGGTACTTGTGTGTCTGTCCGTGCACTTACCCAATTAGGCTACCTAATATCAAGTGAAATAGTGCAGGTATTTTTCCACAAGGTAATATAACAAATTCAGTGTCGCAATGACGTTAAGAGGAGAAAACTAGGAAATCGAAATTGACTGATTTTTTTTTTAAATACTGAAATACATCACGTTAAAGCCCGGACAAATAAAAAATACTGTGACGTAAGAAATTTGACCCTGAATCCGTACAGGAAAATACTGAGATAATCAGGACTAGCAAAG
>JAGKTI010042872.1:0-10047 GCA_018397915.1 Birgus latro
AGGTGTGGTGTGGTAATGACAGGTGTGGTGTGGTAATGACAGGTGTGCTTTGTTATTAGTGTGTGGTGTGGTGGTGTTTCCTCCTTTTTCTCCTTGGTCTCTGAACTCTACTGAACCCCTCTTCTTACGTGGAAAAAGAGGCTTAGATGATGATGGTGATGATGGTGATGATAATGATGATGGTGCCGTAGCCCTAAGTACTTGCCTTACATGTCCAGGTGTGGTGTGGTGATGACAGGTGTGGTGTGATGACAGGTGTGGTGTGGTATAACCGTGTGTGGTGTGGTATTACTGTGTGGTGTGGCATTACTGTGTGGTGTGGTATTTCTATGTGGTGTGGTATTGCTGTGTGGTGTGGTATTACTGTGTGGTGTGGTACTGCTGTGTGGTGTGGTATAACTGTGTGTGGTACCGCAGTCCTAACCAAATACTTGCCTTATTTCAGGTGCGGTGTCGTTGCTGCCGGTCCTGGATGCGTGACCCAGCAGGACCTGTCTCTGCCTTACCCCAGCTGCTGCCCCGTGGTGACCTGCCTCGGACCTGACCCTGCAGCGCTTTCCGGAGACGAGTACCACAAGTTCAACAACCTGATTGGCGGGCATCTGGACCGTCAGACCGCCATCTCGTAAACACAGCCCCTCCACGCAGCAGGGCCCTCCACCATCATCCATTGTAAACGTTGAAATCTTGTTCCTTCATACATCAGTTCGTCTCGTTGCACCCACACTTAGAGAGAGGGAAACAAGGAGGAAATTTGAGTGGGGAGAGGGAATCAAGGAAGAAACTAGAGGGATGGAGAGACACGGAGAGGGAGGGCAAAGAAACTATACATCTCTGTGAAGAAATCAAGAAAGAAATCAGAGTGGATAGGGAGAGAAAGTGAGATGGAGAGGGAGTGTGAGAGGGAATCAAGGAAGAAATCAGAGAGAAGGGGTAGAGAGAAAGGGAGAGGGCAAGGAGAACACATACCCATCTCAAAAAGTACCCAAACAACTGCCCACGATGGATTTAAGAGGGAGCAAAACACATACATATCTTGCCGCCACGGACTGCTTGGTGGGTTTGAAATTTTGAAAGACGTATTTTGAATCCACTGGTCTTGTGTTTGGTTCTGTGGCCATTGATGAGACTGACGAGGAGAGTTGTTGAAATATTCTTTGATTATCTGTGTCAATTATATGTGTCAAAATACTTGGCGACTTCGGGTTTTTGTGGTGAGAGAGAGAGAGTGTGTGTGCGTGTGTGGTGACCAAGGGCAGTTTTTTTTCGTCATGGGGGCTTCTTAGGACCTTTTCCATAGCGATTTATTTTATTTATAGCGTCTTTTTCATTCCTTGTATGCTCCTTACGGGTTTGCAGTGCTGACAGTGTACAATAATGTCGTTCAGGAAAATAATAACAGTCCATATACACAAACCCAGTAAGGACAGGGCACTTGAGAGCGTCCTTGGGTCCTATTCTGAGTGAGCGTGGAGTCCGTAACGCCTCATCCTTAGTGATTTACTCTGCATATTATAAATTAGTTCCTTCATATATAGGCACAAACTATCCCGGTCTAAATAACATGGAAGACAATGTTAAGGAGTAATATGCAAAATAAATCGCCAAGGAAGAGGGACTTGAAAGCCTTCCCCCTCCCCAAGCTCATCTGAATGTGAACCCAGTGGACTTCAGGCTGAAATTACCCCTCTGCAGTCCACCATCTTCCTTTTGGGGGATAGGGAGGAAGCTGAGGGACGTTTGTGTGACCAGGCAGTGGATCCACCCGGTTGTATCAGTGCCACCACGTGAAGGCGACGAGATAAGAGGTCAAGAGGCAGCCCACCAGCCGGACTCATTACGCTCAGCACTCTCTCGTGACTCAGAATTCTTTTCGTAGTAAGGGACGAAGATAGGAGAGCAGAAACTTCCCATATCTCGTTTGTCCTGTAAATAAAACAGTAAATTAAGTGTGAGAAGGTTTGTTATTACAGGATGGACGAGTTAGGGAAGGAGGCGAAACTTAACCATATCTCGTTCTTCCTATAAACCGTAGCTTCGTAAATCCGGATATCTTTACTGCCCTTGGTGGCTATTCACTTTTAAACTATTTTTTTACTATTTCTGTGACTTTCCATAATTATCTTTACTGTTTCTATAACTTTATTTTTTATTTTACTGTTATCAGAGCATAATGGCTCTTGTATCTGTAATGCATTTATTGAATGTATTTTTATAACACAACGTCCAAGTTTTGTTTCCTGTTACCCCCTGGTGCTGGTGTGTGAGGTGTGGTAGTGGTGGTGGTAGTAGTAGGAGTAGAAGCAGGATAGTAGTAGTAGTAGTAAGTTGTAGTAGTAACCAGTAGTAGTAGTAGTTGTGGATGTAAGTAACAGTAGCAGCAGTGACCAGTAGTAGTTGTTGTTGTTTTAGCTGTTGTAAGTGGTAGTAATGGCAGTAGTAGTAGTAGAAGTGGTGGTGGTAGTATCAGTAGTAGTAGCAGTAAGTAATGGTAGTAGAAGTGGTGGTGGTGGTAGTAGCAATAAGTAGTACCGGTAGTAGTAGTAGTAGCAGCAATAAGTAGTAGCGGTAGTAGTAGTAGTAGTAGCAATAAGTAGCACCGGTAGTAGTTGTAGTAGCAATAAGTAGTAGTACTAGTAGCAATAAGTAGTAGTAGTAGTAGTAGTAGTTGTAGTAGCAATAAGTAGTAGTAGCAACAACCCCGGGCTCATTTACCAGGGGACTGCCAGCTAAGGATGTCACCCTCCTGCAGTCCACCATCGTCCTTTCGGGGGATAGAGAGGGAACGGAGGGACGTGTGTATAACCAGGCAGATCCTCCGACCGGTCATATCGGGGCCACCACGTGAAGGCGTCCCTCTCCAGCAACACTGTCTTTGGTTTTCATAATTCTGTTGGAGAGAATTCGGGAGGGAAAGAAATCGTGATGAGAGAGAGAGAAAGGGAGGAAAGAGACAGGACACAGACACAGACAGAAAGACAGGACAGACAGACAGACAACTAGATTTCTGGTTTGTCTTTATCTGACGGAACGGGCCTACCGTCTCTTACAAACTGAACGCTAAGCTCTGGCTGCGTTAAATTCAGTAAGTGTTATGAGGTAGGAATGAGTCTCCTTGGTTACCAGTCAAATCAACCCTCCAGCTTCTGCCTAAACCTGGCCATTAACTAAACTGAAGAGGAGTTACGTTTTTATTTATTTATTTATTTATTTATTTTTGTGGATGGAAACAAACCGGTATAGTCACGCACGATTTTGAAGGCCTCTGACTGTTAGGATATTTCTCGGCTGGGTAAAAATCGTGTTACGTGAACCCAGTGGACTGCAGGCTTAAAATGCCCTCCTCCTGCAGTCCACCATTCTCCTTTTCGGGGGATTGCCCGCCTCTGTGTGTGTGTGTGTGTGTGTGTGTGTGTGTTCCCATTATATCCCATGAGCGGCTTGAGCTACCAACACGAAACCTTCAGGGCATCAAGATATGGCCGAAGTCTTGGACGAGTTCGCAAATATGCACTCGGGGTCAAGGTCAAGGTCACCAAAATGGCTGCCAAAGGTCAACTAGTTTTTATCAGCCGCCTTTAGCACCATTATATCCCATGAACGGCTTCAGCTACCAACATGAAACCTACAGGGTATCAAGATAATGGCCAAAATCTCGGACTTGGCCAACAGCATATTCTGGCGGGCGATTAGCATTCGGCTCCTGAATGCTTTTCTGTCATTATATCAGTGTCACCAAATGAAGGCGTCCGTCTCCAGTACCCTAAGTTAGATAAGTGAACTATATATATATCATCACGCGTCCTGCACCACACCTGGACAGATAGCAAGGCAGGTGGCAGGATATCTCATACCAAAATAGTCTACGGTACTGATAATCCCAGCCACTGTGTACAACGAAACTCCTGCGTCTCTCCCTGTACATTGAATTCAAAATAAGTCAATACGCAGCAACCGTCACTCATTTGGCCATAAATCAGTGTCGTTTTCCGTATTTCACAGTCATAAATCAGTATCATCTGTGTCGTTTTTGCGGATTTAAGGCAGTAATGGCCGTCTACTTAAAATTTAAGTACTAAACCACGAAGTGAAAGGCCAGGTCCCTATTTTTAAAGACAATTTCTGAAGTAAGGTAGAATGGACCATATTTACCCTTCCTATATGGCTACTAACAGCACTACGTAATGTGGGATGCAGGCTGACCATAACTATACTGTTTTTCCTTTAACTTGGCCTAAAATTTCCATCTCGAATGCTGTAACGGTAAATCAACCCTAGAATATGATGCTAGTCACAAAGAAGTGCTATGGAGAGAATGCAGAACTATATTATTGTATTTTTTTGCCATTGAGCAACGTAAAATAACAACAAGTGGGACGAAAATCCGGGCCAAGTTAGAATAGAAGGAGTATAGTGACCACAGACGTGCCGAGAATAAAAAAAAAAAATCATTATAGTTTTGCATTACAGTTTGAGATTTGATTTTTGAACAGCCGACCATAATTTTCAAAGTCCATGGAGAGAGGAAGCCGAGGGGAGAGGACATCTGTTGGTGAGGAGAGGAGAGCTTGGAGAAGATGAGCGTTTCTGGAATTAGCGCAACCGTAAGGCATTTTTTCAGTTCGGTTCATAGGAGGACTCATTTGACTAGTAACCAAGGACACTCATGCCTACCACATACCCAAAGCTCATCAAATTTCATGCAGTCACAACTTCGTATACAAGTTGTGTGTGAATCAGTGCCCTCGGGTGAAAATAAATCGGTTATAGAAGTACCACACGGGAGGGGCCCATTTGTTGAGGACAGGGTGGATGAGTAGAGCAGAGGAATGCGTGAAGGGAGAGGGGAGGAATGCACTATCAATTTCTGCTGAGCTACGTGAAATAAGCTGCAAAAGGACGAAAATCTGGGCCAAGTTAAGGTGAAAGGAGTATAGATATAACAACACTGACACGTAAAGATATCTATGTTTCGTCACTATATTGCTTTAAATAGTAACACTGCCGAGAGAGAATAAATCGTCAAGGAAGTGGTGATAGGGAGCCTTCTTACCCGACGAGTGTGGGAATTCCGAGTTCAGAAATTCAAGACGAAAAAAAGAATAGGAAAAAAAAAGAAAAGAAAAGGGCGATTTGACTCATCCATGGGAAATCCGTGTGAGAAATACGTTAAATCGAAATTGTATATTATTACGGAGTGAGGGAGGCGAAGGATATGCGCGCCAGAGGAGAGGGAGACCAATAATGAGGCTATCCGTACTCCCCCACACGGTCTTTAGTGGTTCCGCTGACCGTGAGGCGAGGGTAGGCAGGCCCAGGTGTTGGTAGGAAGCACATGACCACCTCCTTCCTGCCAACACCACCTTCTCCCTGCCAACACCTCCTCCTCCCTGCCAACACCTCCTCCCTGCCAATACCTCCTCCCTGCCAACACCTCCTCCTCCCTGCCAACACCTCCTCCCTGCCAACACCACCGCCCTTGCCAACATGTGGGGTTTTCCTGGCCAGAGCAACACAGGATCTTCCAACACACCCTAACCTGTCTTTCTCACGACACCCCTCACTCTGACACCCTCAATGTCGTGACTCTCTCTCTCTCTCTCTCTCTCTCTCTCTCTCTCTCTCTCTCTCTCTCTCTCTCTCTCTCTCTCTCCCTCTCTCTCCTGCGCTCTAATGTCACTCCATTTCCACCTGACAGTGCTCTCTAACCCCCTTTCAGCTCAGGTGATGGCCAGGTGGAGTCAGACTGGGGTGTTGTTTTGACTAGTGACCAAGGAGACCCATTGTAATTCATACCTCAAAGAATTTCAAGCAACCGCCACTTAGTATTCGAGTTTGGAGAGCGTCACCATCCTCCTTTCGAGAGATAGGGAGATACCTGAGGACACTCGTATAGCCAGGCAGCTCCACCACCAACTTATATCAGTGCCACCACGTGAAGGCGCCCCTCTCCACCACCAGTAGAAGTTAGCGAAGGTCATATTTAAACCCTCAGTTCGAAATTTCAGTCCTAAGCTGATCAAAACCGTTTAGTAGATAAGAATAGAGAAAAAAAGATATATGCTGATAGGGAGTGGGTTCAAGGTATTCTTAGATCGAATTCTTGGTGGCATAGGAGGTTTTAGTAACACCTGTTCTTTGGCGATTTATTTTGCATTTTACAGTTTCTCATTCACTCATGCCATCGGATGCTGGAGAGGGACCCCAGACGAACGAGGGGTGAAAACAACAACAAAAACAATGACAACACCAACAACAAGAATGAAACCAATATAACAGTAAAAATAACAACAAAACAACACCATCAACAACGACAGTATGCAACCATCTCACCCCCATCCAGGTCCCCAAATAAACTGATGGTGAACAGCGACGATGGGGAAACGAACTTTGGCCAACAGACTGGGGCGGGAACATGGAAACTTGGAAATCCCACACAACATTGCCAAGATCCGCCTTCAGGACGTGTGCCAGGTTGAGAATTACGGCAGGGAAATCCAATCTTATAGGCGGATTGTCGGGGAAAAAAATAGAAAAAAGAAAAGAAAAGAAAAGAAAATAGACCACTTGAGGGTTTGGGGCTACAAGGACGTTTAAAATGTCGACATTGATAATTTTCGTAGTATCAGCTCAAATCGCGTTTTAAATGGATGAATATCGTGTGAAAATTGCGTGGACATAACGCGAAGTACTTGCTGAACAACGATATGCTTCGATTTAGCTGTAAAAAAGGAAAATAACAAGCAATTTCTCAAACTGTGGAAAGATGGACGGTCTTCGATTTTGTGTTTTCCTTATACACGACAGAGAATTACGTCAGGATTCTCTCAGGATTATTAGCCAGTGAAGTGAGAGTCATCTATGGGCAGAGAAGCATACCAAGCATCTCCCAGCTTCGAAATATTAGCCAGTAGAGGAGTGAGAATCAACTATGGGTAGAGAAACATACCATGCTTCTCTCAGCTTTGGAATATTAGCCAGAAAGGGTAAGTAGACGAGATTAATGTGTGTGTGCGTGTGTGTCTTACAATATTTCAATTTACACTCATGTTTACTACCCTTAATAATCACAAATGAAGCAGATAAAGTGACGTGAATCAGTGTTTTGAAATTATGCTCTGGGATGGAGACTGAGAGGTGTGGTGCGATGAAACAGTGATCGACTCATGGAGTTTACAGGGTTTTTAGGGCGACCACAGCAGATTCATCACGTTAGTGTGTTATCATGGAATGTGAATGCAGTCAAGACAAAGTTGGAGAAAGCGTTTGTGACACATCTTTTATATGATTACGGCATAATAAGTTTGAATGAGGTCAGGACTCCGTTATCTGTTTCTCCACCCGGATATGTTTCGTACGGAAGTAGATCAACAGGGTCTTCACACCGGGGTGGCGTTGTGTTATTGATTAAAAATTACCTCAACAGGTTAGTAATGAATATTGATCTCGGTATAGAGGGTCAGATGTGGTTCCATTTGCGATGTGCCCCTACGGGTGATGTTATATTCTCCCGACTGACTCACACTACTATTCACACGAATCTTTTGCCGTTAATCAGGAAAAGCTGAAAACTAGCCTTGTGAGCAGAGATGGTGTGATAATAGGAGACATGAATACCAGATGTGGCGAGTCTTTTCGGGTATTATCTAGACCGTTAGAGGTTCCTGATGTCCCACCCGGGGTTGACATTGACCACCCAAATGATAACGCATACTTATTATCAAGTATTTGTAAGGATTCAGGATTACTGGCGTTAAATAATCTGAAGACTCCTTGTAAACACTTTGTAAGCAAGAAGACTTATCGGGAAGGAGCAGAGTGGATGTCGGAATTAGATACATGTGTTGTGAGCCGTTCACCGGTTGGCAGTATAAACAGTTTTTTTAGTGCCCTCAGATCACGTCCCTATTTCTATGTCTATTTCAGTGTCTAATGTTGACCTGAAGGGTTTGTGTGACAGTGCTAATTATCGTGGTGATCATCCCGTTCTTCACAGTTCTCAGTCACGGGGTATGTGTGTTAAACCGATTCAAGTGAAAGAAACTGAATGTAGACTCTTAAGTAATAAGTTGCACAGTGCATGCGCTCCTGTAGTGTCAAGTGATATTAATAACACAGTCATTGATTTAACTACAGTGTTGTACCGGTGTTCCAATGCAAGTAGAAGGGTGTGGCAGGCTCGAATTGTGAATGAAGCTGTTGGTAGATGGGCGAGGGTATTAGAGAATAAGGATCACTTGAGTGTATGGTGACCTATAAACTGGACAGGCGAGTATGGTACAACTTATAACAAAAGTATTGCTCCTTCTGATGATGATTTCAAGAATTATTACTTTTAATCCACCAAATGTTCCACGTCTGAATAGAGAGGAATTCTTAAGTAGTGTTGATGTACCTATATCGGATGACCCAATTTCTCCTAATGAGGTTCATGAACAGGTAAAGGTCTTGAAGTCCGAGAAAGCAAGTGGACCCGACGGGATGCCACCAGGTGTTACGAAAATTTTGCCAGTGCAGTGGATATTGTATGTTACAAGTATCTTTAATTCTGTATTTGTGTCTGTAATTTACCCTCAAAGTTGGACCAGAGCTAAATTATGTACGATACATAAAAAGGGTAGCAAAGCAGATGTAATGAATTATAGGGGGATTAATGTTACAAACAGTATGGCTAAGTTATATGACATGGTGTTGTGTTCGAGACTTGCTTGGTGGTTTAAGCCATGTAGAGAGCAGGCCAGAGCACAAAGGGGCAGAGAGTGTCTCGAGAAAATCGTTTGCCTGCGCTTGTTATGTGATTTGGCTAGGAAAGAGAAGCTTATTCTCTTTGTAACATTTATTGATTTCAAGCAAGCCTACGACAGGGTTCCGAGACATGTACTGTTTCATGTGCTTCGGCGATTAGGGTGTGGATCAGTGCTGTTGTCGGCTCTGGTTGCGATGTGTTGCGTAACGGAAAGTTGGATAGGAACCGCCTTGGTGGGTACTGCACTGGGGGCGAGACAGGGTTCTCCTACGTCATGTATGTTATTAATTATTTTTGTTGATGAATTAATACGTATGATTAAGAGAAACAGTTGTTATGTTGCTCGAATTGGTTACATATTCTGGTTTCGATGGATGATTCAGTACTGTTGTCTAGGTCACGTAAAAACATGTTGAATAAATTATCGCTTTTACAGTTAACAGTATGGCATGGTAATTAATCAGTCTAAAACGAAATTTTTTTGTGATAACTGGCAGCAGAGATGACGTTCGTCCGTTGGTGGTGGATGGTTTAGTCGCTGAGGTATGCAAATCCGTTCACCAGCCACGGATCGGCGTCCTCTGCTGTCAAGTTACATGCCAAGTTAAAAAATGTCACTTGTATTACAGTTTGTTTAATTTATCAAGAAGAATAATGATGTATCTTTTGTTGTAAAAAAAACAAACAAACGCGCTTTTGGTGCTGCATTGATTTCGTCACCTTTGTGTGGTGCTGATTCAAGGATTGGAGCCAATTTGAAACCGATGACTAAACATTATAACTGGTGTTTAAGGCAGTTGCTGGGTGTGAGGCGAGCAACTTGCAATGATGAATGTTACGTAGAACCAGGTTACCCTCCTTTGTCAATCATGGTTCGTTCTAGATGGCATAGGTTTTTCCGTAAGATGTGGCAGGAGAGAGCAAGGCGTGTTGACGACCCATTATCATTTGCTATGAATTTAGTTAGGGATATGGGTATTGATTCTGGCAGGATAATGACAGGGTTTTTGGATGAGGATATACCTCACCAAGAACAACAACATATTTTAGTTTGAACCCGACGATGGCGAGACACGCTATTGATGAAACGCATCAGTCGTCATTTACCCAATTTAGAACAGGTAGTCATCGGTTAGTGCGTGAGACAGGGAGGTGGAAGAGGAGAGGTGGAGGGCGTCTGCCACCTGGAGAGCGGCTGTGTTTGTGTGGTGAGATACGGACAGAGAAGCGTGAAGTGGAAGAGTGTACGTTGACCCAGAATATTAGAGAAACGTATCATTTCAGTACCATGGATCAGCTGT
>JAGKTI010042874.1:0-10047 GCA_018397915.1 Birgus latro
ATGTATAATACTTTTCTTTACATAATCATCATTAAGTGAACTCGTACGACCTTTGGCGCTAAAAGGCAAAAATTTAAAGATTTTTTTAACGCCACGTCAGATATCACCTGTTATATTCGATGAAAATGCATGAAGATTCCTATGTGTACCTTTGAGACTTTACGTTTGTTTATGAGAAATATTGTTTTGTGACCTACGTTGCAACCAACTTAATTTTTGTAAACCATTTCCTCTGTTATTCAAGTTGTTTATTTTCATATCCCTTTGTAAACTATCATTTTGCACTCCAGTCCTGCTTCATATTTACATCTCCCTTCGGAGCCCATTAGCCTTCTCAGCCAACTTAGTTTTGTTTTTGCATCCCCATTTAGAACTTTCCTCAGTGCATCTCATTTTCATAACTGCACATCTCCTTTTTAACATATCAGCACAAATCAGTAATCTAATTATATCTTCCTTTGCCACTTACTAGCCCTGCCCAGTAGTATATGTACAGTACGTCATCCTCCGAAACATATCATCATAATCCAGATCCATATTTGCATTTTCCTTTGTAAACCTTCAACCCTCTTAGCCCCACTCCGTCCCCTGGCTTGACGAAGGTCCTACCCCGTCTTCTGTGTCTGATGTCCTTCTGTGTCCCCGGCAGGAACCCCAATTACCGAGCAGGCCAGGAGCTTTCCCCGTCAGGCAGAGAGAGGATCAACTTTAAGGACATCGTGTGGGAGAGTTACGACCCCTTGTATCAAAAGTATTTATCAGTCAGTAAGTGTGATTCAGTTATTGAATTCTGCATTACCAGTTACATCTCCAGGCGTCAGAGTTATTTTTTCGTTAGTGTTTATCACTCAGCTGTTAAGATTATTTTGCTAAAGTTACGACAGCTTGTTTCAGAGGTTTTTGTCAGTTAGTTAGTACTGTCTAGCTCTCAGCTCTTGCATTACCAGAGCTATGATCCCTTGTATCAAAAGCATTTATATTAAGTAAGTAGCGTCAAAGTAATGAATCTTTGTTATCTGATCTGCGTGCCCTTGTATCAGATGAATTTATCAGGAAGTACTGTACGTATTTCCTAGTTGTTAATCCCTGTATATAAAAGTTTGGACCCCTTATATCAGAAGTATTTGTCAGTAAGTACTGTCCACCCATTAATTCCTGCCTCATCAGAGTTGCGATCTCTTGCATTAGACATAGCTGTCAGTAATTATTAATGAGCTATTAACTTCTGTATCACCAGAGTTACGATCCCTTGTATCAAAGGTAGTTTTCAGCTTGTAATTATCGCCCCTTTGTGTCAGACGCACCTGTCACTGAGAATTTCTAAGTTATTAATCCCATAGTTATTGCAGGTCTCTTTTATGCTTCGTAAAATCGTTTGTCAGTGACACTAATATTATGCAGAAAGTCATAGTATAGAAAAGGCTAATGGAGAGTGCATCTAACCTCTAACTCCCCCCCCTCTCTCTAATGTATTACGTTTCTACTAAGTCTTATATAATGATCTGGAGGCAGCATTTATAGAATACAAAGTTCGCCATGGTGGCTAAGAAGATAGCAATGAGTATTCTTAAGCCACCCACTAACAGAGGTGTCTCCTAAGCTACGTATTACAGATAACAGAGATAGAAGGCAGCTGACTGGAGAATGGATACAGATAATGGACTGCATATAAGTTCATCACTAACTGGGGTGTCTCTTAAACTGCAGAAGACACCCTGGTACTTAACATCCCTCGAACTGGTGGCGTACTTTTTCTAGTCTTGTTACCTCCAGATTTTGTTCTTTATTCAACTCAAGAAAGATCCCCCATACTGAATGATTTAATGAAGGCTGTCTTTAACCCCTTCATCTCGAAAAGTCTCTCCAAAGCTGAATGGAATCGCATGAATGTTGCAAGAATAAAGTCAAAAATACGTCATCAGGGTGAAGAAGATAAGAGGTGGTTTATGGAGACTGTGTGTAGCCATTTAACTGCCAAGTCTCTCCTAAACTGCATAAATTCCTCTGGCGGTGACAAGAATGTGATAAACCAGACGTCATGGTACTACAGAGGCTAATGATGATTCTTTGTCCCCTCTTCTTTACTAGACGTCTCCTTTCAGTTGCACAGAAATATCTGGCGATAACAGGAATACCTTTTATTCATAGTTATGAAGGATTTACCGGTCTCTATTTCCGTTGCTGTAGAAGTCAAGATATTTCTATAGTGGGAAGTTCTTTGTGGATATGTTACAGAAGAGTATGTGCCTGATTATACCTGATTAATCCCGTTATAATACGCACTCTCTCTCTCTCTTACATTAGTTATTAAGCAGAAAGCCGGTTACTTAGTTCCATGGCATATTTCATTAGGTTATAGGTTATCGACCACTGGCAATAAAGCACAGAACAGAGCTCCTGTCTATCTCTATCATTCTTTTCTTTTTATGGTTCTAGACTATCTATCTATCTATCTGTGTCTGTGTGTCTGTCTATCTATCTGTCTATATAGTTAAGCAAAAGCGATGGTATGATCAGTCTGATGTCACATTTAGAGAAAGTAATGTCTTTTGAAGCAGAGAGAGTTATATATTTCACGCATGTTATGATACCTTCGCCAATAACTGTGTTGATCAAGTTAATAAAGCCCAGGCAATACAGGATTTATTGTTTATCACTTAATTCGCCTGGTCGTAATTGCTAGATGATAGCTAATGGTTAGGTGATGAAAAAGTTGTATCTCTTGAATATCCTGTTACACTGCAGGTCACTTTAATTATAAGATCAAAATAACAAGGATATGTGGCTACAGTATAATATGCAGTAATGAAACACGTACTAGGCTACCTTCATCAAACGAGCTTTCGTAGGAAGAACTGAAAAGAAATACTGAGGTATAACCCCTTGATTATCCTATTACAGTTCATGTCTCTAAACAACTGGTCCTAACTTGGAACTGTAATTAAATTGTATGATTATGATAAATCTTAGAATGTTTATGAGGTCCCTAAGATGACATATTACTTATAAAATTCTTGCTACATTCAGGTAATTATTTTCTCCTTATGAAAGGTTTCTTCTAGTGAGGGATGTCAGAAACAGTCTTTATGTTCCAGTGATGACCAAATCGATGCTGTGGTCCAATGATAGAAGTCACTGGGCACTCTGTTGTCATTTTTTTTCCAGATTTTATTTTCCTTGCTAGGGGAAACAAGAATACCTGGGGCTAAAGTGATATGTGATGTTACCCTTTTCAGTTTCGCATTATCTTTTTTCTTGTTTTTGGATCCTACCTTAGCCAAGTGTAGAGGGAATAGATGATGATGATGATGATGATGATTATATATTATTCCTCGTCTGTCCCTGCAGCATATCCACCAAGATGAAATTGTGAAAACTGGATTCAGATGATAATTATGATGGTTATGCTGTTTCAGGCGCGGCTACCCAAGTGCGGCACCATTACCGCGCTCACCAACTGGCTTTGTGGACCTGGCTGGTGCCACGCCTGCAGCGGGTGGGTCGCCTTGAGTTCCTCACGTTAAGGGACCCGGAGGCCGAGGATGCAGACCCCGAGGACCAATTGCAGGAGCTGTCAGTCGTACACCACCTCTTTTCTCAGTACAACGACCCCGATCTGTATTCAGGCCCCGTGCGGCCACTACAGCACATGGCGGGACACTACATCGTGCCCTCCACCACCACCACAACCACAACCACCACCACAGCCAAGCCTTTACTCCTCACGCGCTTTTTTACTACCCCACGTGGCCAGTTTGCACGACCTGCCCCAATGCCTGATAATGAAACAGTTTTAGCAGAGGCCACGAAACCTGCGTCAGCAACTCATGTGTCATACTCCACAGCGCTCTCGGTCACAATTACCATAGGGGTGTCACTCCTCATTCTAAATATATTAATATTTGCTGGAGTGTACTACCAGCGTGACCGGTCACGATTAGGAAATAAACAAGAGCAGCAGAGTCAGCAAACTAGCCAGAGCAGCAGTGAACAGCAGCTGGCCGGTGTTAGCTCTGCTTCAGCTCCTATTGTAGGATCTACAACAAACATTAGTATCACTAAGCCAACATTTGCCGCAACATCGTTTATGACCACGCCACCCGAACCTTTGATTCACTCTCCAATAGTCACACACATCTCCGAGTGTCCCCCTGCCTTCGCGGACCCACCAGGGCTGTTGCAGTCCGATGATCTCCGCGTGGAGGTAGCTCAGCCTCCTAAGCCAAATGGCAGTGCCACTCTGATCAGCGGCACAGTATCACCACATCAGCCCACTGCACTCCCGCGACCGCCTCCTCCCCCTCGACTGATGCCATCCGAGTCACAGCCGCTACTGCCGGCGCATGTGCCAGCGCCGCCCAAGGGTAAAATTCCACCCTACGATGAATTACGGCTATGATGGCAGCGCCCTCTGGTGCCAGTGGCGTCGGGCTCAGAGCTGCTGCAGAGGGGCACTATAGACCCACAACATCAAACAGATCACGCTCACATCGTCGATTACTACGGCGGTAGTTTCTACAATGAACTGAACGTGATCACTTCTGTCCGTGGTGATGAACCTGCGGGGCCGGTGATGGAAGGCAGCACACCCGGCAGCTCCTCCACCTGGCCACGCAATGCCAGGGGCCCGCGCAGCTGGCCAGAGGGACACCCTGCACACCAACACCAGCTACAATCCTAGCAATAAGTGCCTGAAGGAAGTTGAGTAGCAGTCTAGCAACGAGATTATCATCTGCACTGTAACTCTCCAAGTGACTATCTTATGATCAATTACATATTTTCTATTTTTTTAGGACACAAGTAGTTCCCTATGAATATAGATAGAAAGATGTTGTCTCGTCTTCATATTAAGAAGAAATAACTGTAAAAATTAATCGTCTCCACTGGTGAGAGTGGAAGTGTTCACATACTTTCGTAAACCTTTAAAATTTTTGTATGTATGTAATTCAGAACTATAGAGTACTCATATACTTTTGACAAACTAATAAGTGATATGCTGTAGCTCAATCATTTTTTAAATAAAACTCATGGGAAATCACTAATGTGTATCATTGTCTTTGAAGACTGCATTTTAAACATGAGCTGGAAGGACTGTAACATTATGATGGAGAAGGCCACAGTGACATACAGAGGGGGCGGGGGGGAGGTGGCAGCAAATACGATTTAAGACAACAAAACAACACCCAAACCCAAGAATAACAATAATTATATAATCTACACCATACAACTTACAGTGAGGCACTATTTCCCCTTCCACCAAATATGCCTTCTCTTTCTACTGCATAGCCTTCCTAATTGATAGTAAAACAGCAACCTTGCACAAACTCTATTAAAACCGAGGTAGGGATGGGGGTGGGTGGATGGCCGGGTGGGGAGGGTATGAGTAATATTTGGACTGAGTAGTGAGGTTTCGAAATCAGATTGAAATACAGAACTAACTGAGTACACCTGCAGTCAGTATTTCCTTTACTCATGTTCGAAACAGTGGCCTATAACTAAGTGAAATAATGCTAAAAAATCTTAAAAGACTACAAATTCTCTTTCCGGGTTATTGGCGGGCACCGTCGGGGACAAAAGTTTGTGTACTAAATTTTCACCATCTCAGCTTCTCACTTACCCTCCAGCTGGATGATTATTCTAAGCTGAGAGTCTTGGCATATTTCCCTGTCCATAGGTGATTCTCTTTTGGTACGGTGGGTCAGGGAGGAAAGTTTCGAACATGACCAAATTTTAAAGTAAACGAAGTATAATGTAAAGTTCATATTGTACCTGTCAGCACTTTAGCTAAAAATATTCATGGCTTCAGTAAGATGTGACAATTCCTTTGGGAAAGGAAGAAGAGCCAGTTAACTTCGGTACAGCAACTTTGATTTTTAATTTCTTCCCTCTGCCAGACGCTTTTCTTCAGCTTTGACAACCTTAATAGCGACAGGGTTAATGAAGGTTTTACGTATATCTCCTCCAAATCGAGAGCTTTCATAACCTGAATAAAATCGTTTATAAATTACAGCCAATATGTACGATGGCGTTTTCTTTTGTTGTTGCAACGAGCCAACGATTTTATTGGGCTTAGGGGAGACTATTTACAATGGACGGTTTAGGATGAAGATTTTATTGAACTCTTCCCAATATGAGGATTTATTAATCTAAAAGTATTATCAAGAATAATAAAGTGTCTGTCCAGTAAAAATTAAAAATGGCTATTTGTTCATGGGCTTGGGAAGGTTATTTGAACTAACATTTTACTACACAGTGCATAAAGAAACAGCGGCTATTTCTAGATGATGTGTTCGAGCTATATACGAAGGGTGTGGCCTCCATAAAAAGATCTCCAAGTGTTTACTAACCTGACTCAGTAACAAAACTTCTTCCTACGAACTCGCCTCAGAAGAAAATTGTTTAACCCCTTCAGTCGGTTGAAGTATATTTTTAAGTCCAGCCATTATCAAATTATTTTATTCAGTATTATGAGGGATCTCTAGTAATCAAGCCATTAATGAAAGCCGTATCTAACCTCTGAACCTCGAAAAACCTCACCATAGTTGAATAAGAGCCTGGAGGTAGCAAGAACAAACCAATATTACTACATTTTCGAGGTTCAAGGGGTTATCTGACACCTACCATAACTGGGAAGAGGTTACACTCCTCGTTTCCCTTCGACAGTATATTAGCCCTAAATCGTCCCAGATTATTATTATTATTATTATTATTATTATTATTATTATTGGCAATTTCATCAATTATTTGAATGGCCTCTGCAGCACGAGAGAGATCTTTAATGTGAATAAAATCGTCTGAAACTAATAAGAATGGAACATAAATATTTGCACCACACGGACGAGATACATGGACTTAGCTTCATATTACTTCAGCAATAGAGGTCTTTAAAAAATGCCAATAGCAAAAATAAACGACAAATTTGTCCTCACTGGGATAGAGCTACTAATGAAATTGAATTGCAAAATTCGTTTCATACAAATATCTTAACCAAAATGAAACATGTACGGATGTAATTCAGTTGCCTGGAGATGACCAAAAAAAAAAAAAAACAATAATAATAAGCTGTTAACTTAATCTGAGTATTCTGACGCTATGCAGGAAGACTTGGGACTAGTGAACCGAGTCGAAATTTATTGGTGAACGAGCAGCAGCAACACCTGTTAATCATATACGCGAAGGCATATAGATATCCGATAAAACGGAAAAGTAAAACAGAACTCACACACCTGTACTTGGCTGGAAATGAAAATGAACAGATAAGTCTCCAAGGATGACATGGTAAGAAGTCTCCTGTGTCATCAATTCAGTTCGGAGAAACATCGCTCACTGTGTCAGTTTCATGGAACTTATAGGTTCTAGTTGACTCTACAGTTTTATCATGCAAGATAAAAAAAAAAAGGTTTTGAAAATATCTATGTTGACCTAGACCTTTCATCTATTGTAACCAGTCTTTTCAGTGGTTTGGTTTAGACTGATGATGGGACATAGTTGGGAGAAGAGGGCGAACTTCACGCAGAGGTAGAGAGAGAGTGTTATACAATGCAACTGTGAAGCATCCCTTTGACAAGTAGGGCATCAGACATTTGGATGCATCACATTTCGATTTTCTTCCCTTTGTTTATTTGTTTGCATGCTTGTTTATGGCAGCCTAGGTTCATTACAGGCACTAATATGAAACAGCAGCATAATATTGGCATGAATTAGTTAGGCATTGTATTTTATTTTCCTAAAGATCCTAACAACCAACAGTGATTTAGGAAGAACATTTTACGTGTCTCGAGTAAATTATTTTTTACAGTTCAGTTTATAGCATATTTTCACCTGATGAAACGCAACAACATAAAATATTAAGCCTTTATCGTCTTATGTACAGTCACGAACATTAATTTCTCTCTATTTGACAGTCATTCAGTTATTAATCGTTGACATAGCATTTTGAAAGTTTGATGGACTTCGAAGATTGCTCCATTAGATTTGGAAATTCACGGCTAAGTTTCTCATCATTTATCCCAAAGTGGATCGACATTTATCGCTGCACATGCACATCAACAGTGTGTGTTCAGTGAGTTGTCCCTTGGCTGTTTTACAGATGCGTACTCTGGTCTGAAGCTTTTTCTGGACACTCTTTAGGGTAGTCAAATATAAATTTTGGTAACGACAGAGAAATTATTTAATACAGTGTGCACTCTGACGACTATGACTAATGGCCATATAATTCACAGGCGTTTTGGTTTTACTCTATGTTAATCGAAACAGTGCTGGTAGTGGTAGTGAATATTGGCAATCTCTGACCACAGCAACACCCCTCCAGCGAACAGCCGACGCATCTATTATAAATTTAAAAATCTTCTTCTTCACGATGTAGGGGTTAACCCTTTCAGTCAAATAATATATTTGTATCTTATTCTTCATATCACCGGGCAATTTTCTTCAGTTTAGTACATTTGAACTGGAGGAGACAGATACAACCTTCAGTAACTCCTTCACTATTAAGCGGCTTTCCTAGCACAAATAACAGCGTATGGTTTGGTGGCGGAAAAAATAAATAGATAAGTACTGTTGCGGACTGTAATATCGATCGACTCCCTTACGATAGAGAAGAAAACTGTGCACAACGACTTTTAAAACAGACTTTTCAGAATACTGTGTAAGAGTTTCGCAGTTCTTCGACCAAAAAGTGGAGCGATATTCCTGACAGTAGTTGCACATCCACAGTCCTAAGTTCAATCGTATTAAGATGTTAGAGAAACGCACAGTAAACGCGTGTGTGCAAATATATTTATACTCTAGAGGCTGAGAAAATTGATACAGCTCTGATCAGAACGCCACTGCACGAATCCCCGCCTCATCTGTCATCACTGCAGGCCTTCTTCATCGTAGAGGCTGGGTTCGTCCTTTCAGTTAATTGATATCTTTTTATTTATAAATAGGTAAAAAAAAAATGACGTATTAAGGACCACAGGATACTGAAGAGACTAATAGAAATGTTAGTAATGGCAGAGAATGCTAGCACAGCTCTGACCACAAATGTACCCTTAAGCATCGGCTCCTTCCACATCTACCATAACTCAAAACTTTCTTCTTCATAGTACTGGTTGAGTTAGCCCCTTCAGTCAAAGGAGACATATTTTAATCACTATTATCACTGTTATTATTACTGCAGTCTCCAGATTACTTTACCTAGCTTAGGAGATCCTTATCGATTAGAAGTTGTATACAAAAAGTTTACATTAATCAGTACACTGTTAGATGGCAGTAAGTAAAAAACGAAAAGTATGTCTGTTGGTTGAAAATTAATGGGAAGTACTGGCAGTGGCAGAGAGTGCTGACACAGCTCTGACCACAACAGCACTCCACCCCAACATCCCTGGCCTCATCTGTCACTGCCTCCCCCGCTCCACACCACTTCAGACTTCAGGTTTTATACACCTCCTCTGGCTGTGGGTGGTAGGGGACCGCACTCCATTGAAAAAGTACATATGGAAATAGGAAAGTGTTTATATTGTAATATTTATAGCAGGTTTTTGGCTATTTGAATTAATGTCATTTTTGTATAAATTTCATAAATCATACATTTCTGTGAAAAGTGGAGCCAAGTGAGCTACGCAACTTAACTAAAAGATGTGCGTTACAAAAGAATACCTGCATGCATTAGTGTGTTATTAATCATTTTGGTATAATACCAACTACCTTCATGAGGAAAATACAAGCATGTGATTACAGGATGAAAAATAATATATTACCAAAAACACAGGTGAGTGCATGTTTTTCCGGTCCCTTCCATAGGCCTTCAGTGTAGTACTGTGGTTCAAGTGATGATAATTCTGTTTTGGTGAACTACTCTTCGGCTTCCTACACTGCACCCTCTCCACGAGAAAACATAAGAGGGGTGATAGAGTTACCAGAGCCGATATACACTAGGTCACAACATCAGGCACAGAAACTGAGATTGCCGGACACTAATACATCACTACAGCCTCTACCAGTACTTCAGCGCCTCAGCCTCCAGGTAATTCTTTGTCTGTCAGTGGTCTTTAATCTCAAATT
>JAGKTI010042875.1:0-10047 GCA_018397915.1 Birgus latro
AAAGTACTAGAAATAATAAAGTGTGAGTGTGTATATGAGTAAGAATGGACAGAATACCAGCAGCGAATTAGCGCGAGTGGGAGGCTCGTACGGGCTCGTATTTTACATTGCTTTCACAGTTTTTTTTTTTTTTTTTTTTTTTTTTAGTATGGATTCCAAACTACTTGGAAATCATTCAATAGTGTTTCTTGTGATAATATCTGGCAATGGTATTCAGATTAGGGGATGTCTGGAAGTGTAAAGTGGAGACTTAGTTACCCAACTTCAGAAGTCTCCACAAGTCCTACGGTAGTCGACGAGTGCTAAAAAAACATCCCAGGAGAAAGCTGAAGGTATGTGCTATATGCATATGTAATTATAATATTCTAGGAGTAATAACTGATTTTTTGGCAAATATATTTAAAAAGTCAGTCGGAGCGCGAATATCCCCGCGGGAGTGGCCCGGAGCGCCTCCGACAACCCGCGGTGTAGGGGTTAACATTTTTATTTTACCGTCAATGTCTTAAAGCATTAATTTCTTATTGCAGCATGTTGATAGTCATATACTTTTAACATATCCTAGTTTTCTATATTAGGAATGGGACCAAGAGTGTGAAGCATGTTAAGAATGACGGGTGGGGGCAATTGGGTAGGGGAATGGGGGAGGGTTGGAAGCTGAGGTCGATGCGGATGAAGTTCGTTTCGTCCTCTCCTCCCCTCTTCCCTGGGTATACAGGGGTACAAAGGGGGAACCCTGGGCAGAAATCACTGATTGTGAGTGTACTGTATATACTTTTAATGGTTTCAGAGGTCCCTCCCATTATTCTGAAAAAAACAATAGTCCGAAAGACCCTCGGTCCCCTGCCATTCGGATTACAGAACTTTTACTGTACTAAGAAGAGGACAGGGTAGTCTGCCACCAGAGGGCAGGTTATCTGCACATGCCCACCCCCCAACTCCCCCTCCTTATCCCCCACAAAACCACCAATTCATTAGGCGAATGAATCAGAGATCTGAAGCTTCGCTTTCTCTCATGTCTTGCTGCATGTAATGTTAATATAATGTATTCTATTACCAGGTGTATTATTACTCATACACATCCACCTTCAGTTCAGTGAGAAGTTTATATTGAGCTTTTAGCAGATATCAATAGGATGACCGCCCTGTAGGATTTTATTCCAAATATTTATTCGTCTTCTATACACTGTACTAAAAGTTAAATAGCAGTGACAAGTTATATGATTACTAGCCCTAAAAGTTCCATTCCAGCCTTGTCATGTGGGGAGCCACATATCCACCCATCCACTCATCTACCAGCTCACTCAACCCATCCAACACTCACCCATCCCAGCCACCTGTGCTAGCCACCAAGCACGCTGATCTCAGCCATCCACCCTGTCCAGCCACAAATACCACCCACCAAGCCCATCAAACAATACTACCCAACATGTCTACCCACCCTGAACCTACCCATCCACCCAACTACCCACTCACCTACCCACCCTGAACCCATCCACCCAACTACCCACTCACCTACCCACCCTGAACCCACCCAACCTACCAACCTGACCACCCACACAGAGAACCCTGGCCACACAATCTTCTCATCCACCCTGGCAACCAACACATTCCAACGACCCATCCTTCCCATCATGGTCACCAATGAATGCCAACCACCCTGCTCACCCAACCCTCACACTGTACCCACCCATCTCTCCCGAATTCACTGTAACTGCGGTGATTTCTTGTGTAAAGCTGTGTGTGAGAAACATTATGTCTCTTTCTGAACCCCCTGAAATCATTGTTCCCTTTCACGAGCCAAACCATATGCATATATTTCTGTGTATTTCTCCATATAGATTTACCTATACACTTGCCAGAGAGTGATTCTATTGACTCATATTTAAGAAGAGATCCAGAACCTGCCGATATGTTCCTCAATAAGTCATCCAACCAACTTGATCCCCATCAAATATTTTAGGCTCACCAGGATCCACGTATCAATTCCTCACCCACTTAGTTACCATATCCATCCACATTGAGAGAAATCAAATCATGGAGTGCATGGTGAGGCTGAATGGTTAAGATATGGAGACTGAGTGCCTTTAAATATTTGAATAGTATAATGAGCAAGAATGGAAATTTAGGTGATGAAGTGCAAGAAAGTGGATACAACTGGGAAGAAGGGTTGTAGTTTCACTGAGAGCAATGATTAGGAATAGGGAAGTGAGCATGGAAATACAAAGGTTTTTTTGTGGCAACTTCTGATCCCCACTCATAACATTTGGAAGCAAAGCTAAGGTTCTGTTGGAAGGGCGCAAGTCAAGAGTGAGAGTTGTGGATACAAGTTTTTTAGGAGGAGCAGGCCATGTATCATATTGAGAAATGACAAATGAGGAAGTGAGGGAGCATTCTGGTGTTGATGTGGATGTGCTGGAATGAAAAAGTTTACTTCTGAAGGTGGTGTGAGGTGATGAGAGGGCAGCCTGTTGATTGAGTACAGGGTGACATGGAGGCAGTTTGTGGCCACCCTATCTGATACATTTATCTTGCTGTGGGAAGATTAATATCATCATCATCATCATCATCTAATCCTGTGTTGCCCCATGAGGAGCATAGGAGCCCAGGGCTAGGCAAGTTGGTCCAGACATTTAAGATGAGAATGACCAGCCTCACTCTTCCCTGAGTGGCATTAAGTGAGCAATAAACCCCAACCACCCATTGGATATAAACCTACACAGGCTCAATCTGATTGGAGCACCTTAACTACCCAATAAACCACCAGGTGCCATAATTTGGTTATATGGTTACCACCCAGCATAACAAATGGTTGCCTGGTGTACAGGAAACCATTTGGCTTGTCACTCAGTGTTGAGTCACCCATAGGCAGAAGGAAGAAAGAATGAAGGAAAGAAAGACAGAAGGGAGTGTAAAGTCACCCGTAGGCAGAAGGAAGAGGAGTGAATGAAGGAAAGAATGAAGGAAGAGATGAAAGGGCAGACATCTGGGAGCAGCACTACATCGAGTGAGTGGATGGTGAGTGCCCCCACCTACCACTGGTAGATCAATGAATAATACATATTTTTTTCTTACTGCACCTTGTCCTACCTACAAACTTAGTTAATATGTACAGGCTCATAAACCATAATACATAGGTTCAAAGGCCTTCTAGGAAGCACCGAATTTTTGAATGAACTTTGTGTGACCTTTTTCACTGAGCATGCCCTTGATTAGTTCTCCCTTAATGATATTCTTCCCTTTTCCTTGCTTTTTTGAGCCAGTTGGGGGAGGGGGGTAAGTAGGATGATGATCATGATGATGATTACTTTCAAACCAGGCCATTCACAAAGCTGAACTAATCTGTAAGGATCCTTTTCACTGTTATCAAGCATACACCAACATATTCATATGTTAGATTTGAGATTCTTCACTGGTACTAACCATTTGGACCACTCTCAGGTTTGGAATATTAACCTCCATGGAAAAGTGAGTAGTAGATGTGAAGCAGTAGGTAGCCTTTTGCCCCAGATTGTGCATTGAATCCAATATATCTTCATGCAGATATCGACTCTTGAGCAGTATGCCTTCCGTGCCTTTGCTGATGCCCTTGAGAGCATTCCTCTTGCTCTGGCTGAGAACTCTGGTCTTTCACCAATCCACACGCTGGCTGACTGCAAGGCCAGGCAGGTTACTGAGAAGAACCCAGCTCTTGGAATTGATTGTAATAACAAGGGCACCTGTGGTAAGTACTGTACAGTATGCCTTATTATTTCCTTTCTCTGGGATGTATCATAGTTGGTGGTACCTGGTGGTCTGGCAGATAGAGTGCTCCAATCAGAGGTACACCGGAAAGCAATAATCGGTAGCCCCCCTAGTAGCTGAAGCCAAGGGAAGAATAGACTGGGCGAACGAACACGACCTCCCCCCCTTCCCCTCCCCCCACCCTGCCCCTCTCCACCCTTCTCTACCCAACCCCTCTCTAAACGTTTCTGGCTAGGTTTGTAATAATCGTGGCTGGCGATGTTACGCTGTGTCTATGTCTACATGATATAATCTTTACGTGCGTTACCATTAGCGTTAATAACATAGCATGGAGAAATGTATAATGTTACTATGGTATAGCTAGCATATGAATGTGGAGAAGCAATGCGATGTAAATAAAGGCAGAAGAATGAGAAAGCGGAGTAATTATAATTTTATTGCATTTCAATAATGCATTAATATTAATATCAAGTAAATAATATTCACATTTCAAGTGTATGAAACTATTTCACCCATATTTATGATATCTTGCCGTCTGTCACTCCACTCCCCACCACCAGCACCCTTTGTTGCCACTTCACTGTAGTGCGAACCAACAAATCCAAGGACAAGAACGAAACATCTAACACATTTTATATACCTATATATTGCAAATCAGGTGGACAGCATGATACCACATGGTAGAGGAGTGAGTCCTGTCTGGTTTAATAGGCGAAATACACCCATCAATTTCCAGTGTTAGTGTAACAAGGCCATAAAGCTGTGGATTGCTAGCAGATTGTATGGGGGTTATGACCTTTTTATGGTGCCTGTCCTTGCAGAAAACAACTTGGCATTTACCACACACGAACGTAAGACTTACTGTAAATGCGAGACATAGAAGACTTATTGTGCTCTAGGCATTACTGCAGCAGGCAAACAAAATTATTCGTCATGGGACTAGCCGTCTAACCGTTTGCTATAAAATAACATAATCCCACAGTGCAGTCATACACATACACATACTGATGTAATTATTACTGTGATAAGGATGAAGGATACGATGGTGGGGGAAGTGGTAACTGATTCAGTAAATAACAGGACTGTAGTCCTCGTCTTAAGATTGAATGGATATGCATTGACATCGTGTTGCAGGTCTGTGTGTATGCATATGTGTGCAACCATGCAGCACGTATGTGTGTGTGTGAGCTCGCTCGTGTGATTCATACTAGAGGATGACTTGAATCTTTAAAGCAAAGTCTCATATTTAGAGGGAATATTTTTTGTAGTTGATTTCATGTCTGTATATAAATATAAATAACCAGAAAACGTTTTTGTATGATTGACAACTAGCTGGAGCGGCACCAGATGATAACAGATATCGTAAATGCAGTTGCTATAACTTCATACACTTGGAATGGAAATATTATTTACTTGATGTTAATAAGAATATATTATTATACTGCATTAAAAGTATACTTGTTCAGCTTTTTTCATACTCATGCCTTTATTTATATCACATTGCTTCTCCACGTTCATATGTTAGCTGGTAACACGCTATCGAACATTACTTCATAGTGTGTTATTAACACGAGTGGTGACTCACGTCAGTGTTAAGTCATGCAGACATAGATACAACGTAACATCGCCAGCCACGGATGTTAAACTTACCCGGCAACATTTGGATGGGGGTTTGGTAGGGAAAGGCGGGGAGGAAAGGGTCAAGGGGAGGGGGGGAGGCCGTGTTCGTTCGTCCGGTCTATCCTTCCCTTGGCCTCAGCAACTAAGTGGGCTACCGATTGTTGCTTTCGGGTGTGCATCCTTACATCAGTTTGATACTTTTTTCTTTTTTTTTTCTTTTTTTTTTACCATGGTGAATAGGCTGCTCATTTATCCATTCAAAGTACTGGACTCTGCACCTTTGGCCTTTCTGTCTCAAAGAGGACCAGTGGGATAGGCAATGAAATACCTGTAATAGAACATGCAGAATATATAAACTTAGTTTGGGGTATAACATTACTGATGATAAATGTCAGTGGTACCTTTTAGGGTTTTCTGACTGTTGATAATATTTGAGGTTAACATACAGATTTGGCACTTTAGCTTCCAGTCCATAGATAATGTTGTCTGTACCATGACCAACTCCAGTACAAAGATTCCTTGAGAAGAAGCAGGGCATCAGTTTTTTATGTTTACAGAGAACCCTTATGTTTTGCGTGGTTTAGGTTCACGAATTTACCTTTCACAGAAAAGCCCAAAATTTACTAGAACTTATGTCTTACGATCAAGAATTCACCTTTTGCGTCAATATATGGAGCGCCAGTGGGCTAGGCGATCGTCAGATGTCTTCTGTCATGTTGTTTTCACAGTTCCCGCTAGCTGTCAGACTGTATGTGTGGTGCTCTGGTAGTGAACGCAATCCTGGTCACTTTTTTTTTTTTTTGCCTTTCCCTTCATTCAGCTGTTCTCATGTGGTCTAGCTA
Organism: Birgus latro; assembly: GCA_018397915.1. Taxonomy (NCBI): domain Eukaryota; kingdom Metazoa; phylum Arthropoda; class Malacostraca; order Decapoda; family Coenobitidae; genus Birgus; species Birgus latro. Next base: position 6,204 of record JAGKTI010042875.1, read on the forward strand.
TTTATGGCTTCCTCTTCATTTATTGGAGGACCAGCTGATAGTGATGATGGTGAAATACAAGGAATTTCAAAAGATGGAGGCAAGTAGAGAAAAGGACGTCATGAGTATTGAGTCGGTGTGAAGAAGAAAAGTATTCAGTTGAGGATAAGACGAAGATTTTTCAGGCTGGTGATCCATTTATTTAATGTTTCTAACATTTTTATCATATTCATATGGTTGTCAGTTATTCTGGTATCTTGTTTTATGAGAATTATATCTCAAAAGTGAGAAAAAGAGTGACTTGGGGGCGGGTTCTAGAACCAATTAGATTTTATACCATTGAATTAATACTTTTTGGTTCGTGAAATTCAGGTTTTGCGCCAGCCTCATGGTACCAATTGGACTTGAAACTTAGGGGTCACTGTATATTAAAATACAGGGTGGTTGAATCTGGTTGACATTTCATGGTGTCTTAATAAAAAGTATCAGATATCGAATATAAAGTAAAAAGAATACAGCTTTGTAAGTTTTTAGGTATCAGTGTTAAGCGATTGTGTTCTCTCTTAAGTCTAATATTTAAATAATCTTGGACTGTGGAACTCAAGGCTGGTGTGCACAGATTTGTAGTGATTGATATTTAATGAGGTAGGCCTAGTCCTGCCACACCCTTATGATTTACCCATACTGAAAGAAATAATTGTGGTAGGTGGAAGCACTCACCATCCACTCATTCAATATACTGCTGCTATGGGTGTCTGCCCTTTCCTCTCTTCCTTCCTTCCTCTTCTGTCTTTCTTTCATTCTTTACTCTTCCTTCTGCCTGTGGGTGACTTTACACTCCCTGTTCCATCTTTCTTTCTTTCATTCATTCCTCTTCTTTCTGCCCATGGGTGACTTTACACTGAGTGACAAGTCAAATGGTTTCCTGTACACCAGGATACTGTTTACTACTGTATGCTTGGTGGTAACCATATAACCAATTAATGGCACATGGTGGTTTAGTGATTAATTACGGCGCTCCAATCAGATTGAGCCAGTGCAGGTTTATATCCACGGGGTGGTTGGGTTTTATTGCTCACGTATTGCCACTCAGGGATGAGTGAGGCTGGTCACTTTCATCTTAAATGTCAGGACCAAGTTGCCTATCCCTGGGCTCTTATGCTGCTTATGAGGCAACATAGGGTTAGATGATGGATGGAAAGAAATAAAGTTGCAGTTAAAGATATTTTATTATTTGATTAGTAAATATCTACATGAAAGCCATTTGAGGAAGGCAGTTATCAAGCTGATAAATTTTGGTTCAGATATGGCGGGTTATTATTATTATTTTTTTTTTTTTTTTTTTTTTTTTTTTAGAGGCTAGGTTTTTGTTGTTTTAAGTAACTCTTGCTAGCCACGCTTTTTGTATGATTCTAGTTTTAAAATATCAGTACATTACATCCTTGTTGTGCAATCATTCATTCATACTGTGAGTAAGAATGTTGGACCTGTTTTGTTTGTTATTGTTTTTCACGGATATGATTCCTGAGATTCCCAATTTTTCATCATATGACTGATTTCCAAAATGAATCCCATTTGTAAAACAAGAGCATGGTGTACATAATCTTATAATTTGTAAATTTATTCAATCCAGTCCCAGTTAATTATAGTATGGCAAAATACCTCATGCACAGTTGGTAAACGTCAGGTAAATAGAGGAAGAGACGGCATGCTTTAGGAGTGTAATGCTGTATAATAGTGAGACCTGGGCAGTAAAGGAATAGGATGTTTGAAGTACAGAAATGACAGTCAGTAGGAAGGCTGCACAGAAATTCTCTTTTTTTGTGGTCAATAAATCTCTCTCTCTCTCTCTCTCTCTCTCTCTCTCTCTCTCTCTCTCTCTGTGTGTGTGTGTGTGTGTGTGTGTGTGTGTGTGTGTGTAATGCGTCTTTGAATGAGAGGCCTGGAGGAGCTAGAATTGCATTTGAAGAGACTAGAGGAAGGGTGGAACTTTAATGTATTGGTATTATGGTGAGAAGAGGTATATTGAGACAGTTTGGGCATGCTGAGAGGATAGAGTATGACAGTTGGGTGTGGAAGGTGAGAGATGTAATCAACAAGGGTAGGGTTGCGAAAAGCAGACCAGAAAAGACCTGGGATGAGGTCATAGAGTGTGACACAGGGATAAGGGACTGAGTAGGAAGGCTGCCGTAGATCAAGCAGAGTGGAGAGCTGCCATTAAGTGACCACGCCTGATTCTTGCAAGCATGTTGGAGCCCTTATAAACAATATGATACTGTAATATTGGTCATTGACTGACCTGGTACATGACAGTGTGAGATGGCTGCTCTTATCATTTAAACTGTATGCTTCAGATAGTGCATAGAAACATGTATCATGAAGGTGTACAAAAACCTTAAGTTGTTCTGCATGTTGTTACTTCATTCTTCCATCATCAGTACTCGGTTGCCATTTTGTTATAGCAGTAGAAAATGTGGTCTGCCCATTTTTCGACATCCTGTATATACTGTACTTTCTCATGCAAATATTACTGTATATGAGATCTGTGCATATGCTGGTGCATCTGTTGATGTTGTATAGCATGAGCAAAAGTTTGCTTATGTTTACCTGCAAACTGTGGTGATATATTGTTATATGAAATGCTTATCTGTGATAGCAGCATGAGTCAGTCAGTAGAAAATGTGGTCTGCCCATTTTTCGACATCCTGTATATACTGTACTTTCTCATGCAAATATTACCGTATATGAGATCTGTGCATATTCTGGTGCATCTGTTGATGTTGTATAGCATGAACAAAAGTTTGCTTATGTTTACCTGCCGACTGTGGTGATATATTGTTATATGAAATGCTTATCTGTGATAGCAGTGCGAGTCAGTCATTCAAGCGATGCCATGCTTTTACTTAAAGGAATCACCATATTGGCTAAGGCATAGCTGATGGTTTCTGTGGATTGGAAGCTACACTTAGTGCCATAAGTAGCTGATTGCTTCCCAGCATTTACTAGACACTTTGAAAAAGAAGTCTGAAATGTTTCATAAGATATGTAACCTTTTTATAATCTCGTCTTGGAGTTTGACTCAGTGTACTTATGACTGAATGTTTCCTGCCTGAAAATGAGTATTATGTGGCTAGTTACCATACTTGTAGCCACATTTTGCATATGTTAGGACCTTCCATGGTCATTGGTAGCAACTTGTGTTACCCATCATACACACAGCAAATGAGTATGGGAAGGAGTGATACTATCTGACACTGAGGGAAGAATGAGAAATGTGGAGGGGAGGACTCATTGCTGGTAGAGGACTGTTTGAGCTTTGGCTCATGGCTGTACCTATGTTACTTTGCCATGATCATAGCAGCCTTGGCTCAGTGGGTTAGAGCGCTCCAACCAAAGGGTCAGAGGTTTGAGTCCACCCGAGGGTCATTGGTAGACATCAGGAAGGGCATCCGGTCATGAAGTGCTATGTGCTCCAAAAACAAAGTCCACTGACCAGGGGCAACGCCTTAGCCCGTATTAAAACAAGGGACATGGTGTTTAAAAAAAAAAAAAAAAAAGTGGAAATCCTTAGTTGTCCTGTTTAATCTTGATGCCTGGTTCTCAGATATTTTAGCACTTAGTGAAGGCTGTGCTTTGTGTACATTTGTTCATAACCTGAAGTGAGGACTGGAAGTTATTAATAAATGTTAATAGCCAGTCCTCCCATATGCCTGTTGAGGCATATGAGGGCTTTGGGTTAGGATACCATAATATAGATCATTTAACCTAGTGAGTCTGGAGATGTCTTTTTCATTTTGTTTTTTATATCTCCTGACCCTTTTATTTAGCTTGTGGAAAACTTTTTGAACTGGAGCAGTATAGCCTA
>JAGKTI010042877.1:0-10047 GCA_018397915.1 Birgus latro
TCTCGGCGAGTCCGGGGACTGTGGTCTCTCCTAAGCTGGGCCTCCGTTTGTGATACACTGCGGCATCTTTCTTCGAAGAGTCAGTCAGGATCGAGGTCTGCCGGGGGCCCGGTGCCAGGTCTCAGGGGGCCTCTCCAAATCTGCTCCAACTGCTGCTCCTCTGGCAGAGTGCTCCTGTGCAGGGAAGGGGTGAGGAAACCCGAGCAGCCAAAACCGGAGTTGGGCGAACAGGGGAAATCTTCAGGAGGGGAGGGCACTGGGGTAGGGGGTGAGGGGTGACGCATAGCCGTTCCCTCTCCAGCGCAGCTGGTGGCCGTCACTAGGTCCCCTAGGGTGCAGAGATCAGAGTGGCTAGTGGCCGTTTCCTCCCTTGTGCGGCTGGAGGCCATCACTGAGGGTCCATGCCCCTGGCTGACTGTGGGTGTAACACGGCTGGTGGCTGTTGCCTGTCCATGGCTGTGGCTAATGGTCATCACTCATCACTTGAGAGCCGTGCCCTGTGAGGACTACACCCCAAGTGCAGCTGGTGGCTGTCACAGGGGTGCAGGTGTGGCTAATGACTGTCACCGATGTGCTTCTTCCTTGATGTGTTGCAGGGATAGCGCGGCTGATGACCGTCACCTCTTTGCGGGGGTGGCTAGTGGCCATCACCGATGTTGGGAGTCTGCTGCCGGAGGCGTGGCTGGTGGCTGTCACTTGTCCGGGGGTGCTGCTGTTGGTTGTCACCAATTCCCCCCTCCCTGGAGGGTTAATGCGAGAGTGGCTGGTGGCTGTCTTTCCCCATACATGGCTGGTGGCCATTGCCCGGTGTGATTGAGGGAGGGAAGCAACTACTGAGTGGCTGATGGCCGTCCCCTGCTGGCTATCTGGGGCTATAAGAATAGCCCCACCCTGAACCTGGCAAGAGCTAGTCCAGCTAAGGTGTAATGCACCGTGACTGTTATCCTGGTGTTGAGGCACCTGAGCATGAGAGGGGCATAGGGGATAGGTACAGGTGGGCCCTCTTGCACTGAGCCAGCACTCACTGCATTTACCCCTCGGTTGTCTCCTCGTAGAGTGGTTGTCATGTCCAGGTGGGGCGTTTTGGTAGCGTGCATTTCATCACCTTTGGTAGGGGAGAAGTCATGTCCCCGTGCTTGGAGGTAGTATGTGTGGGTGGTGGTGGTGTGGTGTCGTGGTGTGAGGTGGCGGAGGAGGGAAGTCCAGTGGGGAGTGATGGCGTCGGGGTCTTGTTGGTGTGAATAGGTGACAAAAAGGGTGGAGGGCTGCATGGATTCCTGAAGGAGGGGCAGCAGGTGGAGGGTTCCTTGGGTGGGAGCCCAAATGATGCAGTGAATTTTTGTGGCTGGTGGTGGTGGGGTGTTGGTGGGCTCCAGCTGAATGCTAGGCACTGGAGGGGAGACCAGCATTTTATGCCACTGGAAAAGGGAGGAGTCGGAGCTGTCCCTTGGGAGTGAGCTCGATGGACTTTTCCAGAGGGCTTGGTGTATGCTGTATGTCACGGGGACTGTGTTTGGTGGTGTGGGTGTCGTTGGTGGTGGGGGTGAAGGGGTGTCGGTGTATCGAGGGGGAGGGCGGGAGACTCGTCCTGATCTGATGACGGTGATGGAGAGTGTCGGGGTGGGTTGTGAGTGATGGGGAAGGTCGTTAGGTGCCGTGTGGTGCATGTTGGTGGTGGTGGTATTGCCGTGTGTGGGGTAGGTGGTGAGGCAGCATGGGTGTCCGGGGATGGTACAGGTGCATTGAGTGGATGGTTGGCAGGTGTAGGGTGTGTGGGGCATGGTAGTGTGGCCAGGGTTGGTGGGTGACTTGATTGGCGGGGGTGTGTGTGGAGGTGAGGTGAGGCGGCAGCAAGGGTGGGAGGCAGGTGCAGAGGGGGGGGGAAGAATGCAGTGAGGTCGCAGGAGGGGAGGAGGAGGCAGGAGAGGGCGCAGAGGAGGAAGAAGGTGTGAGGTATAGGTCAGAGGGAGAGCTAGGGGTTGTGGGGGATGGGGAGGTGGCAGGCCTGGCAAGTGCAGATGGTGAGGTGGGAGGAGGTGTGCCGGCCGCGTAGGGTCGCATGTGTCTGTTGCGGTAGGTGTGGTGGGTGTTGTGATATTTTATGGTGACTTGGTAGGGGTTGGGGATGTGGCTGACTGTGTAAGGCCCCATGAAATGAGTGGCTAGCTTGTTGGGGGTGCGAAGTTGAGCTACCGCTACTAAATCTCCAAGTTTGTAGGGGTTAGATGGGAGGGTGTCTGGCTGTAGGTCCTGTTGGTTCTGGAGGTGGTGCAGCCTTCTTTCGAGATGGTGTAGGGGTCGGATGTCAGGGATGTGGTGGGGGGCTTGAGGTGATGTCGTAGGGAAAGGAGGAGAGGGGCCTCTCCAAAGACACGTTTGTGGGGGTAGATGCCGTCGTCTCGGGGGCAGGAATTCATTCCCCATACGTGGGCAGGCCAGTCTTCATTTTTCGTTTCTCCTATGCGAGTTCGAATTTGGTTGAGGAGGGTGCGATGACTTCTCTCATATATCCCGTTCCCCTGTGGCCAGTAAAGGGAGGAGTGGGAGATCTGGTATCTGAATATGGTGGCGAGCTCTTGCCACACTTTACTAGTGAACTCTGGCGTATTGTCGGAATGCAGCGCCTGGGGAATCCCGAAATACAGGAAGACGTGGTAGACGAGGGCTTCTGCTACTGCCACGGCGTGGTATTCTTTGGCCAGGCAAGCAATGAGGAACCTAGAGTAGGTGTCCACGAACGTCATTATGTATCGGTAGCCGGCTTTAAGGGGTAAGAGGGCTACCACATCCACTGCTAATAGTTGCCAGGGCTTGTGGGCTGTAATTTTTCCAGTAGGGCTGGGGGTGCTGGTGATGTCTTTGCCTAGGGCGCAGGCCTGGCAGGCTTGGACCACTTGTTGGGCCAGGTTGGAGGGGGCCAGGGTCCAGTAAAAGTCCCAAAACACCTGTAGTAGCTTTTTGGTGCCCAGGTGTATTCCGTTGTTGGAGTGGAGATGAGTCATGGTGTCCAAGGCAGTTTCGGAATCGAGCACAATGTGACCTGTGGGTGTAAATAGATGGTCGCCTTGCTGATGGAGTTTGGATAAGATTTGGGGGGGCATCCAGCTGGTGCAATCTTGGTTACGCTATCATTGTTCTGGATCCAGCTCCGTACAGATGGAATGCGACGGCAGTCGGGAAAAGGAGTTTGCATTGGTGTGGAATTTGCCAGGGTGGTAGGAGATTTCATACTGAAACTCCTTTAGCGTCTCCCTCCATCGGATGAGTTGCGCATTCTGGGTGTTGGATTGGCGGAGCCATTGTAAGGACTGGTGGTCTGTGATGGTCGTGACTTTTGTGCCAGACAAGTAGGCTCGGAAGTGCGCGAGTGCCAAGACTATGCTGAGGCATTCCCGCTTAGCAGCAGCGTAATTTTTCTCGGCTTGGTTGAGGGTGCAGCTGGCGCACAATGTTATGATCATGTCCTTCCTGGACCCGGGTGAGGATGGCGCCTATCGCCACTAAGGAAACATCCGTGTACTGGCGGAGGGGCAAAGTGTAATCGGGGAAGGCAACAATGGGGCGGAGATGAAGCGATCTTTTAGGGTGCTGAAGGCGGAGATTCTTTCCTCCGTCCAGGCAAAAGGCTCGCCTATCCTGGTCATATCATGGAGGGGCTTGGCAATGTTGGTGAAACCCTTCACGAATTGCATGTAGTAGGAGGTGAGTCCCAAGAAAGCTTGAACTTCATGTATGTCTCTGGGTAGTGGTAGGTCCGCAATGGCGCAGAGCTTATTGGGGTTGGGGGCTATTCCTTCCTTGGAGACTATGTGCCCTAGGAAGGCAACAGAACGTGCCGCGAGGATGCATTTGGAGGATCGGAGTTTTAGCCCAGCCTGTCAGGTATGTAAAAAGACCTGCTTGAGGCGGCGGAGGTGGTCATCCCAGGTCTTGCTGAAATTGATTATGTCATCCAGGTAGGCAAGGCATGTCTCCCAGGTGAGGCCACTGAGTACAGACTCCATGAGGCAGGAGAAAGTGGCAGGGGTGTGTTGCTCGTGGAGAAAGCTGTTTTTCCTCGATCGTCGGGGTGGACCAGGACCTGCCAATATCCCGATTGGAGGTCTAAGGTGGAGAACTATGACACCCCGTGGAGGGAGTCAAGGAAGTCATCGATCCTTGGAAGTGTTGTGGCCTCCTTGGTGGTGACGTCGTTGAGTCGGTGGTAATCCACACAAAACCTCATAGTCCCATCTTTCTTTTTGACTAAAATGATGGGGGAGGACCATGGGCTGGTGGAGGGTGAGATGACGCTGGCATCTAACATTTCCTGGATCTACCGGTCCTCCTCAGCTCATTGCTTAGGATTTTTTCGTCTTGATGGTTGGCGAATGGGTGGTCCTTCTGCGTGGATCTCGTGGGTCAGGACGGTTGTGCGGCCAATGTCTGCTAGTCCTGATGAGAATAGGTCCTGAATGTCCAGGAGTAGGTGACGAAGGCTGTCTGCTTGGTGGGGCGACAGGTAAGGGGGGCAGGGGAGATAGGGAGGGGGGGGCGTGGAGGTGTGCAGGGCTCAGCCTCTTCCATTTCTCCCACTACTTATCCTCTGGGCAGGGTGAGAGGGGTGGGGGAGACATTCGCGATGTGCACCGCTTTGTGGTGGGGGGGGAGGAAGGTGGGGAAGATTAAGCAGGAGGAAAGGGTTCCAGGGGGTAGGGTTGGGGAGAATACGATGGAGGTCCTGGTGGGTCTATTCAACCGTAGCCAGGCCTCGTGGTGAGAGGGAATGGTGAGGGAGGAGGCGATGGTAGTGGGAAAGGTGGGGTGAGGGGGGGTAGGAGGAGAGGGGCAGGTGAAGCTAGGGGCGGGGGCAGGAGGTGGGGAGGGTGCACATGCAGAGGGGCTGGGGGCTGAAGTCCGGGGGATGATGAAATTGTACGCAATGCTTGGAGCAATCTATGTTGATTCGTAGTTTTTGAAGGAGGTCCAGCCCCAGGTATCCATTGAATGCGCGGCAGGATGAGTCAAAAATGATGAACGTGTGGAGTGCGGAAACTTGCTGGAGGGTGTTCTCACGTAGGGCCCGAGTCTTCCCACGTATGGGTAGGGGGCCGTCTTCGGCGTCCACAAGGTGAGCTGAGGTGGGGAAAAGCGGTCCGAAGGTGGGGCAGTGACAGGATTAAAAGTGTGTGTAGAGGCAGGATCTGGCCACTCCTGTATCGACCAAAAGCCTTGCCTTCACCCCATTCAGTGCCATCTTGTTATAGACTGGGGGGCGGTATTTCTGTGAGGTGGCCCCTGCTACCGTGGTGAGGTGTGGGGACGGGCCTAAAAATCCAACTGCTGAGGCATATCATCGTCCTCGGGTTCCGTGTCCCTGGGGTTGATGCAGGTGGCCACTGGGGCTTCGTCCTCAGTGCCCTCGTCGTCCAGGGATGAGACCTTACGGCGCCCCTGGTTGGTTGTTCTGTGTCGGGCAGTCTTAAGCTGCTCCTGAATGTCATGGAGGGGGCATATGCTGCTGCAAGCCGTGAATTCCCACAGATTAATGGAAATCAAGTTGCTTTCTCTGGTACTGGGGCACTTGCATGGGGGGTGGGCCCTGGGAATAGAGGGTGTTGGTGTCGGACTTGGCTGGACTGAGGGTGGCCGGGGGTTGCATGGCGGCACTGCTTTTTGTGTGGGGAATGTACTCACGGCACCGATCTGTTGTGGGGTGGTATGGGCGGCCAGAAGGTGACGTACTAGCTGGATGTCTTTGTCCAGGTCTACCATGGGGTCATGTATGGTGAAGTGCTCCCTGACAGCATTGGGGAGGATCCTGATCAGGGTGCTGAAGACACATTGCTTCCGGGTTTCCTTACTGTACTCCAGGTATGCGGCAGTGATGAGTCGCCTGGCCTGGACGAGTGAGTCGTCGTGGTTTCCGTCGTAGGTTAGAGAATCTAGTTGGGATGATCCCACAACTTTCCCTAAAGAAGGGGTGACTACTTGGGTCACTAGTTGGGTGAGATCCGCCCATGTCAGCTTCGGGACAATTTTTGGTGCAATAGTGGCCACTGCTTTGCTGAGTAGAGGCAGGATTACTGCTATTCTTTGTCTGTTTGTATTGAACCCTATGTCCAAGAGTGGTTTAGCTATTTCTAGGTAAGTGTGGGTGTCGTATTGGTCAGGGTCGAATTTAGGTATTTGAATTTGAAGGTGGTGGTGACCATCATCCACTCACTTGATGTAGTGCTGCCTACTTCTTCCTTAGCCTTTATCATTCTTGTTCTGTGCCTGCCCTCCTTTCTTCCTATTTCTCCTATATTTCCTGTCACTTCTTACTGCTTTTCTTTCCTTTACAGGTGGCATTACATTGAGTGACAAGCCAAATGGTTTCCTGGAAGCCAAGAAACCATTTACAACGCTGGGTGGTAACCATATAACTAAACCATATGTGCTTCTTACGTGTCAACAAGTGGGTTGGTGGAGGGTTAGTGCCCCTCCCCGTAAAATAAATAACTCAAAGTCAAATGGCCACCCCTTACGGGATTATGGTGTCTGGCAATAAATAGAGAAGGTGAGGTTTTGTCGCCATTTTGCCGTGATTTCCCTTGTTCCTTGTTGCCACCCACTGGGTCAAGAACCACCGCTAGCCACCAGTGTTGTGCGGCGTGGTATAAGACTGACTACTTGTGCCTTAAGCACGGCGCTTAGAGTGGGGTCCTCTTTCTAGAATGGGCTGGGTACACTTAGGGTAACTAAGAGGAACAGGGTATAATAACACTCGGCAACAAACCTTACACGTGTATTACCTTAATTCTTACAAAGACACAATACAGGCAGTGGCACACTTTGTACAAAAAATAAATTAACACAATGGACAGGGCCGGAGGACTCTAGGGCAGGTAAGGTAGCTGGCGTTGCTTTTGGGAGGGCCCAGCTGCAGGGGGGGCGGCCCAGGGCAGCGGCCATCAGGAGTGGGACCGGCTGCCATGAGGGCGTCCGGGGTCTTTGTCAGGAGGCTGGACAGCTACTGGATCATTGAGGGGGGGCCTCGTCAGGAGGCTGGCTACTGCTGGGTCATCTGGGGGCCTCGTCAGGAGGCCGGTCACTGCTGGGTCGTTGGGGGAGGGGGCCTTCGTCAGGAGGCCGGGTATTGCTGGATCGTCCGGGAGGGTCTGATGGGCGGTGTGGTAGGGGCGCCCGTCTCTAGTGGGCCTGAGGGTTGGGGCCTAAGGCCTGGGCCTGAACAGGGAGAGAAAGCGCACCTGTCAGTGCCCACTCTGCCGGGCGGGGCGTCATTGGGCTAGGTTGGGGAGGTTGCGCCCCAGGGTCCTGGGGACATCTCGGCAAGTTCGGGGACACAGTCTCTCCTCAGCTGGGCCTTCATCAGGGATACACTGGGCGTCATGTCTTCGAAGAGTCCATCAGATTCAAGGTCTGTCGGGGGGCCTGGTTGTACAGCGTGGACCCCAGGTCTCAGGGGGCCTCCAAATCTGCTCCAGCTGCTGCTCCTCTGGTTGAGTGCTCCTGTGCAGGGAAGGGGTGAGGAAACCAGAGCAACCACAACCAGAGTTGGGAAAACAGGGGAAATATTCAAGAGGGGAAGGCACTGGGGTAGGGGGCGAGGGACGGTGCATAGCCATTCCCTCCCTGATGCAGCTGGTGGCCATTGCTAGGTCCCCTAGGGTGCGGAGAGTGGAGCGGCTAGTGGCCGTCTCCTCCCTCGTGCGCAGGAGGTTGTCACTGAGGGTCCGTGCCCCTGGCTGGCTGTGGGCGTAACACGGCTGGTGGCCGTTGCCCGTCCACGGGTGCGGCTATTGGTCGTCACCCATCCATGGGTGCAGCTATTGGCCGTCACCCATCCATGGATGCGGCTATTGGCCATCACTGGAGAGCCGTGCCCTGTGAGGACTACATCCCGAGTGCAGCTGGTGCCCATCACAGGGGTGCAGGTGCGGCTAATGCCTGTCACTGATGTCCTTCTTCCCGGGTGTGTTGCAGGGATAGCGTGGCTGGTGGCCGTCACCTTGCAGGCGCAGCTAGTGGCCATCGCCGATGTTGGGAGTCTGCTGCCAGAGGCGCGGCTGGTGGCCGTCACTTGTCCAGGGGTGCGGCTGTTGGCCTTCGTCATTTCCTTCTTCCCCGTAGGATTAATGCGAAAGCGGCTGGTGGCCGTCTCTCCCCGTGCACGGCTGGTGGCCATTGCCCTGTGTTAGTGAGGGAGGGAAGCAGCTACTGAGCGGCTACCTATCTGGGGCTATAAGAATAGCCCCACCCTGAACCTGGCAAGAGCTAGTCCAGCTGAGGTGTAATGCACTGTGACTGCTACCTTGGTGTTGAGGCACCTAAGCGCGAGGGGGGATGTAGGGGATAGGTACAGGTGGGCCTTTCTCGTGCTGAGCCAGCGTTCACTCCATTTACCCCTCGATTGTCTCCTCCTAGGGTGGTTGTTGTCTCAAGGGGGGGGGTGTTTGGTGGCGTACACTTCAGTGTGTAGTAGGGATGAAAATCTCCAACAAGTTCGAAACTGGTGACAGTAGGTCCGGTCTGTGTGTCTGTTACCACGATAACTTCGCAACCACGCAAAGATATCATAAAATTTTACAGGTGTGTAGTAGGGATGAAAATCTCCTACAAGTTCGAAATTGGTGAAAATATATCAAGGTCAAGGTCATATTCCGGGATGCGCTATATATGTATTGCCTCTAGTTCCCGTTAATTTCAATTAAAATTTTATTTTCCTGGCAGGGGACTGCGTTTTATTATTATTGTTATGTGTTGTGTTTTTATGGCACGACTTCTCACTCCATAAGTATACAGGTTCAAACCTCAGGTTTACTGCTGTGTCTTAAGGCATGACTCCTCGCACCACAAGTCACAGGCACAAGCTTTCAGGGTCCTTTATTTCACGACCTGGTTAGAACATTTACCAAAGGAACAGGGCACATATATTAACCAGATTTGGGAAAACAATTCAATATGGAGTACTACACGTGGCACTTGCAGAGATCACTTACTTTAACTTATAGTAATGTACAGAATAGCACAGTGACACACCGGGAACGATGAGTCTGTGGCTCATTACGTGTCCATGTTTGGGCTACACCGTAAGTTCTGGCCTTCTTGTGGCCTAACACACGTCTTTCAGAGGTTTCTCCTTCGTATCACTATGGAGAACACTGAACCTGGACTCGATTACAAGTTTACTGAGAGTCACTGGAGAAATCACTGTTGGGTTCATTCATAAAGTGGGGAACACAAGAACACTGGGGAGGAGAGGGGAGGGAGTTGTTCACTGAGGGAAAGGGGAGTACACATAAATCACTGGGGGAATCAAATAGATCCACACAGGACAAGGAGTGATGGCAGGAGTGAGAGGGAGCTCTCATGCTCTCTGGAGATTCAGGTGTTGGCCTGGTGTAGGAGAGAGGCCTACAGGAGGTGATGGAGTCACCTCGCATCGGGAGGCAGCCTCGGGAGTCCTTAGGCCCTCAGGACTAGGGCCGAAGAGGTTCAGGAGGCGAGTGGCCTGACGTAAGGCCCGGGCTGTGGTCGGGGTGCGGGGAACGCCAGGTGCCTCAGGGGAGTCCGGAGAGGAGGACGTGCCCCTCGTGGGTCGAGGGCTGCGGTCTTGGGAGGAGGGGGAGGCTGTCAGGAGTCGCCTGCGGCCTGGGTGCCCCTGGGAGTCCATCAGCGTCGCCGTCGAGAGGAGGGCAGCTGGGCAGACCGGATCCCCGCATCACGTCCACCACACACTGGACATGTAGGGGAGAGAGAAGGACATCTCACTCAGCCACAGGAGGGTTGGGCCAAGCCAGAGACTCGCTTCACTTCGGGAGTCTCCAGCTTCGTGGAGGAGGGGGAGCAGGAGCTCATGCCCTCAGGCTGGCAGGCCCGACAGGTTCTGCCGTAACTCCATCCCAGGAGAGGAGGAGATCCGGCGGATGCTCCTTGAGCCTGGCAAGCCCGACGGGTGTTGCCGAGGCACCCTGACGGAGGGGAAAGAGGGGGAGATTCAGCGGGCGCTCCCTGACCCTGGCAAGCCCGACGAGCATTGCCGAGGTGCCTCTTGCTCCGAGA
>JAGKTI010042878.1:0-10046 GCA_018397915.1 Birgus latro
ATACAATGATGTGGCCTTGATATTCATCTTAGCATAAGGCTGTTAATGTCTGTAAACGTACACCACGTAAACTAGCCTGAGTGAGCCTATATCAATGTGTGAAGGACTCGAATGACCGTAATAAGTCTACTGTAAACTGACGTGAGTTGATCTAACTGACTGAAATGGATGTAAAGGACATGACTGAACTAACACAGATGGACCTGACTGGTAACTGGGCCTGAGCTGTCGTGCACTTGACCGCACTGGATGTGAGGGGCCCTCACGAACCTACGGTGGTCTGAATGGTTCTCAATGGACTTGAAATGACAAAGTGACTCAGCTCGGTCGGGCTGAATGTGAAGGGCGTGAACGGACCGTAAGTGGCCTAAGTGAACCTGTATGACCTGGGGCCCCATCAGGCCTCTCAGCACTTGTTCAAATTACAGCCGTCTCTGAACCACACTTCTGAACAGCTCCCACCACTACCATCATTACAGCTACCAACAGCACCACTACCACCACAGCTACCACCACCACCATCATCATCATCACAGTTACCGCAACCACAGCTACCACCACCATCACCACAGTTACCACCCACCACCTCTCTCTGTCTCTGTCTCTGTCTCTCTCTCTCCAAAGACTCATAAACCTGTACGGAAATGACCCGCCACTTCTTCCACGTGCACATATTGTAGCACCAATGGGGCCAATTATTAGGGACAAAACTCCTCCAGAAAATTCCATTCAACATCAAAATGAAACTGGCCCATGAAGAGCCCAGTTCCAACCATCCAGCCAAGTTTCATCGAAATCCTTTTCTCCAGTTTTGGCTGCGACACACACACAGGATTAGAGTATATTAAATGCCTTGACTTGGCCTGAACATGGTTTAAATGTCTGCTGCAAAGGCATTTACCTAAAGGTATGGGGGTCTTTTTTTTTTTTTTCGTTTATAGAAGATGAACAAAGGAAAGAAAAAATATAAACATAACTGGATGGAAATAATGTGAAGAGACTGAATGTATATGAAATGGCCTGAACTTACCACCTAACTAACTTATCCCTAATTTGGTCGGGCGAAAACAAAAAAATCCCAAGCTTTGCTCGCTTGGGCCGGGAGGAGAGTTTTCCGGCCTTTCATTCGTCCGTCCATTCGTTCGTTCGCTCACGCTCTGGACACCGCATTTATGAACCAAGTTTGACGTCTGAGCGGCAGATGGTTTTTCTTCACTTGACTGTGTGCCCTCGTCAGAATGGTTGGCACCCTCAGAGCGACTCCATGGTCACCATGAAACAAAACATCTTTATTTACAAGAGCACAGGCATAACGCTGGTACTGTACTGCTGGATGGACTGAAATAATGCTGTAATTTATGCCCTCGTCACAATATTGATGGTCCTGCAGTCCATAACAGCTGACAATTTGCAATAAAATAAAGAAATACTCATTTGCCTCACTAATTAGTTGCTGAAGGCAGGCGGAGAGGCACGAAGGGAGGTAAGTAGAAAGACTGGCTGGCAGGCAGGTAGATAGGTATGTATGAAAGGAGGGAGGAAGGTCAGAAGGGAGGCAAGTGGGCAGGAAGGTTGAAAAAAGAGGCAGGTAGGTAGGTAGGCAGGAAGGAAGGGTGTGAGACAGTTACAGTATGTAAGTTGGCAGGGAAGGTGGTAGGAAGGAAGGAAGAAAGGTAAGGAAGTAGGTATGTAGGAAAGGAAGTAGGTATGTAGGGAGGGAAGATGGCTGGGAGGTACGTAGGCAGGAAAGCTTGTAGAATGGTGTGTAGGTAGGTAGGGAGGTCGGCAGTTATGTAGGTTGGTAGGGAGGATAGAAAGAAGAAAGGAGGGTAGATAGGCAGGAAAGGCAGGTGGGAAGAAAGGTAGGCTGGGAGGTACGGTCGGAAGGAAGGTAAGCGGGTGGTGAGGTAGGTAGGTAGGGAAAAGTAACAAAAAATGCAGGTTAATCATTTATGTGCTAAAGAAACGATTTGTATCTCAATATCTTCCCGTGAAAGAATCACATAGTCTGAGCGGATGAAAAACCTGAGAACAGCTATTACAAATATTCCACTGTACACGGCCATTAACATACGAGGTCTTCAGGACCCTAGCGTGGCAATGTGAAGTTAGTATCGACTGTTGTTCTGAAAGTTGTACTGACAGAATATGTCACCTAAGAGTCTGGTTAACTGTACCTGGACCATCTTCCGGTTGGCAGCGTACATTCGTGTGGCAGTCTCTGCTCGAAGCTCACCCTCTAATCCTAACATAGGCTGAAACGAAGTAAGAAATTTTCTAGACTGCATGAGTGAGTGTCATCGCGAACTGTTCTCTGTGCAGTCAAGCAAAGCTTCAAGCTGACACCATAACACAGGATAACAGGTCTGTGTTCGGTGTGAAACTGTGGTACTTCCCTTCTGCCGCTGCTTCAAGCTGACACCATAACACAGAATAACAGGTCTGTGTTCGGTGTGAAACCGTGGTACTTCCCTTCTGCCGCTAGTAGGCTAGATGCAAATTTAACAAAACCGTGACATACTAATGTTTGCAGTCGATAGATACGCTTGTTGTGGAGATGTGTGTCTCACCCTGACCGCAAGTTTACACATAAACTGACATTTCAGTTCGTCTACAGTAATCGGTGGTTAGAATATTGCTGGAATTATGGACCAGTGGAAACTACATTACGTATAATCGTATGGCACACACACACACACACACACACACACCGCTCGCTGGCGCAGTGGTAGCGTTCTCGCTTGCCATCTGGTAGACGGGAGTTCGCGCCTCGCTCGGGTTGCGAAAAGTTTCACTGACGAAGTGGGTGGTTACTGTCCCCCTTGAGCAAGGGGATGGGTGTGTGCGTGTGTGAAGGTCACAGCCTTGCCCATAGATCGGACTATATGAGCTCTCAGCTCCCTTCCGGGAGGGTAAAAAGCTGACGATCACGACCATCAAGTGATCCTGACCGACCCGGTGAGGTGAGTTACACACACAATTTCCAAGACTGGAGTGGTCAATTAAAGCTGAGTATGCCGACAGTAACTTATAACAGGTGTGACAAAAGTCAAGCCACACGACTTTAAATGGCAAATCCTGTAGAAATATGGTTTTCTTTTTCACTGAGGATATAGTGACAGCACTTCCGCTTCGTTCTTAGATTGCGGGTCAGGGAAGGACACATTTATAAAAAATGTAAATGAAACAAACACCAGTGTCGCAATAGAATTTTAAAATATGTAACATTAACACTAACAGTTCACAGCAGGACCGAACCCTCCCCTCGGAGGAAGAGTGGCAGCCAGAATTAATGCTTCCCTATGGTGGCTAAGTACGAATGGTTAATGTGTGTCTTCTGATTCACGTGAAGATCAGTACCCTAAGGCCTAAGCAGTTGATGTCAATGAGATCTGCAAGACATTTTAGAACTAGAGAGACAATCAGTGGAGCGCATCTCTCCGACAAGGGCAACGTAATTTCCAAACCACTATAATGGGTTGGATTCTCTCATCACTGATTAGGATTTCGCAAAAAGTGTTTTCCGGATCCAAAATCTGTAATACGATCCGGATCGGTCCTGAGAGTTAATCAATTGTTCCTTGAGACATGGGTTAGCTAATCACAAAATTTGGTCCGAATCTCCCTTTTAGTTTTTGAGGAATCCTGCTAACAAACAAACTAACAAACATCGGTCCCAAAAGTTAATCGATTGTTCCCTGGGACGTGGGCCATATACCCACCAGATTCGGTCCAAATCTCTCATTTAATTTTTGAGTAATCCTGATAACACAAACTAACAAACAAACAGGGGTGAAAACATACTCTCCTTGGCGGAGAGAACAAGTTCTGTATCACTCTAATAAACATTTTTTTTGTTTTTTTAAGACTGCAGGGCTGTTTGTTTCTTCCACAGAGCTTTCTAGGCTATATAAATGGTTTCTTCACAGTACATTATTGCTATCAGTGGCCATTATAAATGCGAGTTATGCGAGCTTGTAAATTACAAGTCAGCCTGGCAGATGTGTTACAGAGCATGGTCTGTCCCTGGCCATGCTGAAGCATATAATACGTATTTCTAAGTTTAAAATGCGCCCTGACAACGACACCACCAACCACCAAAACAGGGAGGAAACACCCACCTTACAGGTGAATTGGCCTTCCAGGCCACAACGGCATACCTCACCTCTCGTAAGCCCCTCCTCCCCGCAACCGGACCAGACCCGAGGTAGCAGTCCGGGACCATTACTCTCCGCCTTTACCAGCCCTCATCCGTGGCTGGAGTTACCCTCCAGCCACTGCACTGGTATGTATTTGTCCGGGGGATGGGCTCTGCCTCCCCCCACGCCAGCGTCCTCTGTCGCCATGCAGAGAACGCCCCCTTGTTATTATGGGGGGATGGGCTCTGCCCCCCCCCCCACGCCAGCGTCCTCTGTCGCCATGCAGAGGACGCCCCCTGGTTTACTTACTGCCACCCTCTGACGGGCTCTCCACCCCGAGCCCGTGCCACACCAGTGTGGCGAATCTTAAAAAAAAAAAAAACCCTCATCACACTCGGGGTGGGAGTTGCTTTTCTGCATCCCCACGTAGCAGCCCAGCAACTTCCGCCGGAACTGCTGGCGAGGGAGCGACCACCGGTTCTTCCCCATCTGCTATCCTCCCCCAGGAGCAGAAACACTGTTGTGCCTACCGAGCAAGCCTGTGTGAGGGCATGCACCGGATACCTCCTATACCAGCCCTGGCATAAGAAGCAGAGCCGTGGTAGCATTCACCGGACATACCACTGCTTTGTCACCTGCCAGGTACGCCGCGGCTGCGCTAGACCCCCGGCAGGAGCGAGGTAGCGCCCGCCAGGCCTGCCCCACCGAGAGCACCCGCCAGGTCTTTCCTCCTGCTGCCCTCGGAGCGAGAGGCGCCTCGACAACGCCTGTCAGGCTTGTCAGGTTCAGGGAGTGCCCGCCAGGTCTCCCCCTCTCTCCCCTCCATCAGGGTGCCTCGACAATGCCCATCAGGTTTGTCAGGCGCAAGGAGCATCCGCCGGATCTCCTCTCCCGGCGTGGAGTTACGGCGGCGCCCGTCGCCCTGCCAAGCCGAGGGCATGAGCTCACACTCCCCCTCCTCCACGAAGCCAGAGGCAAGTCTCTGGCTCGGCCCAACCCTCCTGTGGCCGAACGAGACGTCCTTTTCTCTCCCCTACAGGTCCAGCGTGTGGGGGATGCGACACAGGGATCCGGTCTGCCCAGCTGCCCTCCTCCCGACAGGCGACGCTGACGGACTCGCAGGGGCACCCAGGCCACAGACGACTTCTGACGGTCTCCTCCCCCCGAGACCGCAGCCCTCGACCCACGAGGGGCGCATCCTCCTCCCCGGGCTCCCCTGAGGTACCTGACATCCTCCACACCCCGACCACAGCCCAGGCCCTACGCAGGGCCACTCGCCTTCTGGCCCAGCACTCCCGAGGCTGCCTCCTGAAGGCCTCCCTCCTACACCGGGCCGACACCTGAACCTCCAGAGGGCGTGAGAAGCTCTCTTTCTCCCGTCGCCACTCCCTGCCCTGTGTGAACTTACTTGACGCCCCCAGTGACTTCTGTGTACTCCCCTTTCCCTCAGTGTACAACTCCCTCCCCCTCTCCTCACCAGTGTTGGTGTACTCCCCACTCTGTGAGTGAACCTGGCAGTGATTTCCCCAGTGGCTCTCAGTAAACTCGGAACCGAGTCCAGGTTCAGCGTTCCCCAGTGCGAAATGAGGGAGAAACCTCCATAAGGCATGTGAAAGGCCAGGGAAAGGCCGGAACTTATTGTGCAGCCCAAATACGGACACGTAGCGAGCCACAGACTCATCATTTCCAGTGTGTCATGCTGCTATACCGTTAAGTTACTGTAAATGATCTCTGCAAGTGCCACATGTAGTATTCCATATTGTATTTGTTTTCCCAAATCTGGTTAATATATGTGCTGTACTGGTTTCCCTGTGTTTTTGCCCTGTTCCTTTGGTGAATGTTCTAACCCGGTCGTGCAGAAGGACCCCTAAAGCTTGTGCCTGTGACTTGTGGTGCGAGGATTCGTGCCTTAAGACAGTGCGGTAAACCTGAGGTTTGAGCCTGTGTACTTGCGGAACGAGAAGTCGTGACATAAAAACACAGCGCATAACAAAGTTTATACACCTATTCATTATTTTTTTTTTTTTAAGTTAATGATGCTAGCTTGTGCTTTATTACTGATGTAACTGACCCTATACATGTACAAGTATTCAATTATTTCACTGAACAGTTCTTCAGTTTCATATATTAAAAAAAATAATAATAATCGTCTGGATGTCACCGTATAATCTGGTAAATCTTACCTACTGTCAGGGGTTTCGAAGTCGGGTAAATTACCAAGGATTCAGGAATATACTGAATATGGCACTTCTTGCGCAGTGCCAAATAAAAATTAAAACAAAAAAAGGTATCCCTTACAACTAACGTTACTTCCGTACTTACTGATAGCTTGGCCTATGTGGAACAGATACAGGAGCACGGAGAGCAACACGAACCCACACATTGTGTTCCAAACACTGGCTGTCAGTCTGGCAACTCTGCTTCGCTGTGGAAGGCACGTAACAGACTATTGTACCTTACTTCAATTGTTGTGCTACCAACCAGTCTATGGTGATGGCAAGCATTTCGACTACCATTCAAGTGATGACGTAGATTGTAGATTTGAATACAACATTGTAAACTGATTCTATACAAGTATTGCTTAGGTTGACAGTGTGACTGATGTCAGTGCTAGGATATAAAGTTGGAACTGTCAAAGAGCTTGCCCATATAAGATTAGGATATATATATATATATATATATATATATATATCACCGTTCACGTAGATACATAATCAAGAACAATTATCTAAATAGTCTGACTATACCTGACAAGGTTCATAATAGGAAGTAGAAAAGTAGGAAAAGTTTATTGACATCGAATGTAAACAGCAAACATCGTACTCCAGGCAACTCAAAACCCTTATCGCACGCCGTCTGTTTACAGTATTTGCTTTTAATACTGCGGAATCCCCACGTTGGTACTGTATCCCATATATCTCTTCCTTTCTGAGTAATCATGTTTAATCAAGCACCAAAATGAACTTAAACCAAACTCAACTAACAGGAATACCATCTGTATATGCCTGGGGTGTGGGTGCCGTCAGCTTGTGGGATTTCCCTGCCACCCAGTACAACGTCACTTCCCAGAAAGCTTCGTCAGTACTGGATTTCCATGCTGGGTGTGACCTGCGAGTGGAGTGACATGATGTCATGGAGAGAGCAGGAGTGATGGAGCTACAGATTGTATAACACTAATATACTTTTTAGTATTATGTCCTTCAGTTTCACACCTGATCAAGGATAGCGGACTTGAATGTGAAAATCAGTAATGAAGTTATTACCCATCCTTGTAAAGTTACTCGGCACAGTACGAGGTATGGACCTAGGGAGAATCGTCACATGGGTCTATTGTAGCTAAACTGAATTTTTGCCTGTCGGCTGTATAATGAATCATAAAGACGTAACCAGCGTGGATTCAAGATCTGAGGATCGAAAGTTCTGCGACTTCCACCTCCTTCCGCCTCGATGTTTCCCAAGCACTTCTTGACTGAAGGGGAAAGGGGTGCGGGGAAGATGGGCAATTCGGTGGCTCGGTAGGTTTGGTACTGACTCCATTATCAGTGGCCGTAAGTTCCGACTAATCTGACTGCTACTGAATTTGTTGGGCGGACGACGCTCACAGACTTATTTCTCAAGGCCTGTCCGCAAGTCAGGTAACCTAACCTAAACCATACCACTGCCGACTACCACTGTCTTTTGATCAATCATCTGTGCTTTGTATATGTCCGACCCCTCTCCTAGCTCTCTTATGTCTTCACAGGGATCGGTTTGTGGCGGGGCTACAGGGAGTGAGGAAGTTTGGATATAGGATGAGAAAGGTGGGAGATGTTCAGAAAGTTACTTTTGTAACTACAAAGCAAAATTCAGTTAGAAAAGAATACAAATTATGAAGACTAAATACGGTTTTGGGGTAGAATCTGGTACCACACAGTACGGTAGACTAGTAAGCTTGCGATATGTCCACCATTCCGTACATAATTTGTTGTCATGAAGTGAACTTTTCACCGCTGATCACCCATCCATTTACCACACACACACACACACACACACACACACACACACACACACACGTTCATTCTGCCAACTGTTTTCCTTTTTCTTTCCATCAAGTGTAATTACCTAACCCAACTGATGAGGCAACACCTCAGTTAACTGTTAACCCTACGGTTAATGAATGTCTTGGAGACTGATTTTCTGTAACTTCAGAATGAATGACACAGTAAGCTTCCATGCGTTTGGTTTTAGTAATACAAGGAACATAATGTAAACCCTTAGGCTTCTATGAGTCACTCAGCTGAATAAAATCGTTGGACATTACTTGAAATAAAGTACTGAAGTTTTCCGACTATAAGAGGGTCAATAAGGTTTACAATCAACATATACTATTATGCAAATATGAATTTATCGCACACATGTGTGAGCTATCAACCCTCAGACGTGAGAAGGAAAGCGTGATAATCTTCGCAGGTTGGCCACTCCTTCGCTACTATGATGGGAGATCAGGGACTTTTCATCTGTTTCTGTCACATAAGCTCCTCCAGCATGACAAGACAGACTTGAAAACTGATTTGGAAAAGAGTAGCACCAGTCGAATATATATATATATATATATATTGAAATACAGAAGTTAGAAACAAGAGCCACAGACGACGCGACGGCCGGAGACAACAACACCAACACACCCAACTCCCTCCCCCAAGTACTACCGGGGGCCCGCTGCTAACACATGGTGGCTCGGGGCAGGAACGGCGCACCTGTATCCCTCCCCGGCGCCCCTCAAACTCCCAGCCGATGCTCTGGGAAGGTAGCAGTCGCTAGTGCCTAGTCTCCGGCCAAAATTTCACTGGCCAGGTAAGGGGTGGAGTTTACAACTCCACGCAACACCATGGTATTGGCCATTGTCCACCGGGTATGGGGCAGAACCGGCCTCAGTCCATTCCCCAGTTGCATCCCCACTACAGGGCCGTGACACAGGCCTTAAGTCGTGTCGGTCGGCAGGACAGGCCAACAGCCGTCCGCTTCCTGTAGTTGTGCCCCCCAGAGCAGCGCCGCAGTATCAGCTACAAGCCGTACTGGGTTTGAGGCTGGACCGGCCATTGTCCGTCCCTCTGCTGCTAGTCCTCCTTGCTCCACGGTACAGGCCTCTAGCTGCACCAGAGCTACAACTCCCTGTGTCATCACGACGTTGACCTCTAGTCACGTCCAGCCAGAGACAGAGGAGGCCAATAGCCGCCCCGAAGCTGCAGTCTCCTGTGCCGCTACGGCGTTGGCCACTAGTCACATCAGGCCGAAGTTTGAGCCGGCCATCGTCCGCTTCTCTTCCACAGGAGATCCTGTAGCCCGAGAAGACCAGTCCCCCGAGTCATGGCAAGGCCTCTCCCGAGGTCTTGGTTCCCTGCGACTCCAACCGTGTGAGCAGCAGCAGAGGCAGAGTCCCAGGAAACGTGGCACCTGACGACCAGACCGGTCCACCACTCCCCAAGCCCGAGGTTCCCGTGTGGCGATCCTGACGGCGCCGCCGCCCTCCAGCCGTTGCCGCAGTCCAGCCACCCTGGGTTCCTGTGCCCTGGGTCCCCAGTCACCCCGGGAGTTGCCCCGAACACCAGGGCGCAACTTACATGCTGGTGAGACCACTCCAAGTCCCTCCCGGACTCGGCATCAGGCCCATCTCCTGGCTGTCTTCGGACCGAGCCCCTAGCCCCTAGCCCCCCTGTACTATGTGTGGGGCCTCATCCAGGGTGTGCTATTCTATCATTCCTCCAGATAAAGGAGCTTACCAAAGGCCCCTCAGTGAAAGTGTATCAGAAGGACTTACATAGTGTGTGGTGTTTTAAACCAAGGATGTACAGTCGACCACAGAAGTTCGTCCCTCTCAGCTTGCGTGATACGAGCCTTTTGATCTGGGAACACTGTATGAGATAGAGT